>JABCRI010000537.1:0-101715 GCA_015143295.1 Tetracentron sinense
TACCGCAAACACTGAGAAAGCAAACCCGTTCGGGTCACATCGAGCGTTATCAATGGAAGAGAAAGAAGAGATAGTCGATTAAGAAGCATGATGACTTCTATACCTTCAAAGAAGCGATCACACCACTACAAAACAACACCGAAAGAAGAGAAGGCATTTCTCTCTCTCCTCCTCTCGCGTCACTTCCTCATGGGTGTCTCTATTCCGGTTATGCAGCCTCCCTTTTTGAATCCCCTTTGGTCTTTGAGCTCCCAAATACATTTCTTTGATTAAGAAGCCTAAGGCAGCAAAAAGAGAGATCCAAAGATGAGCCGGCAACGACCATAAACCATAATTGCTACACTCCGCTATCCTATGCGTGAGAACCCGAATCCGAATGCTGATTTGGTATGAAGATGAAGAATCGACGGATTTGATTGGTTTTATGAAACTTTAAGCCATATCGATGGTTATGAAGGGACTTCTGTATAGATAAAACGTTTCCTCTAATTGATTTTTGGTGTTGTCTTGTAGTAAAATTGTTCTTTTTGGACGTCATTAAAAGAGGATTGGAAGCGTTCATGTCAATGGACGCCGGGCCCAACGTACCTGGGCTGGACTCTATATGAGAAAATCAAAAGAAATGGATTTTAGACATCTTGAAGTCTCTTCCTGGGTTAATTTTTAAATCGTCAGCATTTAACGTCTTTGCTATTATATACCGTTATAGTACGGATGTATGACACATATCGATCTGTTCTCCATTAAGCCCAAATCTCAGCTACCCAAGACACATACTCCAGCAATAGTGCAAATTCACTGATCATATGCTTTTTCAATATCCTACTGCAAGGACCTCCCATTTTATTTAGTTGGCTGGGAGTCGTTGTATACAGACTCATTAGCAATTTACAAATTCCTTCAAAACTGTCCTGCTCACCCACAAAGCCCTGGTTGAGGGGCGATAACTGAGCCTAAGAATCTTTCCAAATCCAGATCGCCAAACACCCTTGATAAGTTTTTACACACACTACACACAGGGGTGGTTAGGTATTATTTGTACCATTCCTTACAACTGCAAGGTCAGTTCTCCTTGATAAGCATGAAGAATTTCCCCACCAATTAGGTTGATTTGCAATCTCTCCCAGCCCGCGCGGTGCCCTAGCCCCCAAACGTACCTTTGGCCTTCTCACCAAAGCCCATACCAAGGGGCACTGTCCAAGACCGGCTGGTCACCCCAGAGAACCCATTTGTGCACCTTTAAGATAGCACTCCGCTGTAAGCGTTGTAGTTCCTAACTCCTATACACTATCCACTACTACGACGACCAATCATCAAACCCTTGGGCAGAATCCCCCCTCATGACCCTAATGGCTTCAAACTACATCTAACTTATGGCATTCTAAGGCCTATCGATCAACATGCGCACAGTGAGCAGCCGCCTTAGAAATTAGGGTGTCTATCCACGCTAATTGTTGAGGGACATACGAAAGATCTTGCTCGATCGATTTATTTTGTGTGTGTACCACATCCCATCCAACACAAGGCCACCTTCAGCCCCCCAGCCTAACCCACCCGAGCTTAAGTCCTAGCCGCAATGCTTATGCATCCCAGAGGACATAGAGGCCATTCTATATATGGTGTCTTTTCTACACAAGGGAGCTTCTTGGCCCTTCAATTTATTCTTGTGTTCCTAGCTATTTATGCAATAAACCCATCCCTCTACTTATCACCCCACCACCGGACCCATAATCCAAAACATCCCGGGGCCCCCCCCAACCATCGGCCGAGAGTCTACTCCCACCCCTCCTGTTTTTGTGACCACTTATACACTCTCTTCCGACCAGCAGGCCTCCCCTGTAGGCGTACAATATAACTACAGGGTTGTCTATCACGTTAAGTGACCCCCCTACTAAACTCCTATTTAAAACAATATTAAAAATTACCTGAACGAGACTTCAACATTTTCCGTGCTTTTTCCAATAAAAGGTGCCAAGGCTACGTTCGCGGACCGGCGTCTTTGACATGAATGCTCAATCATTCCTTCCTCCTCAACAATCTCTTCCTATGATTAGCAAAAGAAAAATTCCAGTACAGACCGACCACACCCTACATATCAACGCAGAGACACTTTTAATAGACAGCACCACATCCCTTTGCCAACACCGTTCTGATGTTTCTTCTTTGTCCAAATCAGGCATTGTTTAGTCATCGTAATAGCGGAGGATCGAAGGACTTAGTTTGTTCTTTTTTTGGTGTTTCTTCTTCAGCGCATCTTGTCATTCTCCTTTCTTGCTGCATTCGGGCTTCTTTCAAAAATTTTGGAGCCATAACGGATGAACTAAGCGTACATGAACGCGAGCCAAACGTGGCGGGTCTATTAGTTAGAAGGAGGAGAGTATGATGGAGATCTGTATTGAGAATATCCTTGCTCTTCTTCTGGTGTTTGTTGGTGTGGCGTGATCGCTTCTTTGAGTCAGAGCAGTTATTCATTCTGTTGAATAGCCTGGTCTGCTTTCTTCCCCCATTGATGACGCCGAATGCACAGGACGGGTTTTGATTGAGTGTTGTCAGTAGGAAGAGAACCCTAGTAGATAGCCTGTAGACATATGCCATCCTATTCGAATAGCTTCCTTGCAGCTTCCATTTTAGTTCTCCTCATTGAATGATGGGAATAGAAATTCAATAAATTGACATACGACCCATATTGATCTGATGCCAACCCCCTCATTTTACCACATGTGTACAATGATTTTTAAAGAACTAAGCTACTCGGTGTTCTGAGGAGCAAAATTGACACGGTAGGCACAGGCTCTAGTTACAATGGGGTATGTGAATTATATGGTTAAATATACTCTGAGGAAACATTTATTCGGTGATAGTGACACGCATACATAGCGGGGTCTGTAAGTATGTTGAAAACCTTACGCACTTTGGGTTGCCTGATCCTGGCTCCGATCATATGAACGGTGGTTGGTGTCTTGATCACAATCAACTCCACACAACAGCACGAAGCCCCATGTCCGTACCCATCTCGAGGCTAGAAGGACAATGCACGACCCAGCACACCCCTATTTGGTGCATGCGCATCTTTCTTAAATCCCCCCTCTACCTACCTTGACGTCAGTTTCTAGTCTATCCCGACCTGATCTTTCCATGGTGTTTAGCATTTTTCTGTTCGTTTCAGTTTTGGGGGTATCAGCGACAGCCCACCTCACAACGCCTCCTACCCATCCATTAATTTCCTTAGTCATCTTTTCAGACGCACGATCCTACCATTACCCCCTGCACCAGTCTTATCCAGCCCTAGTTGTTCTTTTCTCTTCCCAACTTTCTATGTGGGTTTGCCCTTTTTCCTTTTTTTTCGATTGAGTGTGTGATTACCTTTCTCATCCCCTAGACCTATTGAGCCTGCTTTGTGCAGCATTCTGCTACGTTAGGATATATGGGTAGGGCTCATCTCTTAGCTGAGAGTAATTCCAATTCCCCTCTTTTTGTTTCTCAAATTTTTTTTTGCCCCTTCTCAACCTCTCCCTTTTTTCATATTTCCATTCAAATAGCATTTCTTAACTGCCCTTTTGTCCGGCTTCAGTCCCGCCGTTCCTCGTGTCCCTTCTTTTTCTGTTATTGTACCTCGTTCCTTACCCCCCCTACCCCTTTACTTTAACAAGTAAAGTTAATGCCCCGTGGTTTCACTTTTTCCTGCTCTTTTTCCAAACACCCCCTGCCTAAATTTAGGACAACCTTTTTAACCTCAAGCGGTAACAGACACTCCCCCCTTGCCACCCCTTGTCGCCTTCACCCTCTCCTGCTCTTCCCTTTCTCTCCACCTCTCAGCCCTTTCCAATCACCTTTCATCTTTTCACTCTCCCCTCATTCTCCGTCCTTTCTATGCTGTTTTTTCCTTCTTAACTCCCAATAATCTCTCTACATTTTCCACCCAACCCAACGCCCATAGTTCCTCTTCCCACCTCTCGCCTCCCTCGCTGCCCTCTCTCCCTTGTTTTTTGGACACCGCTTCGCTGATCACTTTCCCCCTCCCCCCTTCTCCTTCTCGCCGCATGAGAGCCTGTGTATGTGTTGGTTTGACTTTCTTTGTTTTGCGTCGCCAGTTTGTTATTCTCGTTGGGTTAGTCTTTTTCTGTGTTTGTTTTTTTTTGTTTTGTTTTGTTTACGCCCGTGTATATATACAATGCATCCCTCCGCTCTGAGTTGCAGAGGTTAGCGAGAGATAATTACCTGGTGGTCGTTGATGAGTGAGCCTCGGTTTGGATTCGGCGACGGACACATGTTTCATCCGCTCCCTCGGTGTGGAGAGGCCGGTGAGGGGGTGGGTTGAGGGTTCGTATTTTGTAGAGGTACGAATCGCAGGGGCGCGATGTATAGTTAAGTGGCGAGGAGTGTTCCGTGATTTTTTTTCACCCGCGCAACATAACGGTATCTATTTTGGATAGGTAGCAACGTTTGGCTAATGGGTACATGGTAACTTTAATTGATGCTTGTGGGAAGCTGTTCTACGACAGCTCCTCTGAGGTTCCCAAGCCATTAAATGTTTCTCCAATCAAAGCTTTGCTTTGTCTTACACTTCTCTCTCTATGTTCAATTCACATCGATTGCGAGAGGATAATATCAAAACCAATAAGAATGATTGGATGGGTACCAGCCCCAACATGTTTATATTTTGAAATAACAAGACAATGTCAAAAAAACCATCGGTAGCCACCTCGATTAAAACAATAATCCAAACTGTCCATCTCCAAATACCTCCGAGACTTCAAATACCAAATGAATCTGTCATACTCGAGGAATAACAAAACAAGCATATAAAAAATTCCATATTTAATAGTAAAGATATTTTTTTCTACAGTTTCACAGATACAGAAGCCCCAACCCATACTTTTTCCCAATAAAATTCAAGTGAAAATTGAATGAAATTGGATCAAGTGCACAAAAACGCTGTCAATGCAATGAGTCTCTAACTAATACCAATGAAATGGTTGAATCAAAAGTCATTTTTCAAACTGCAAAATTGAAAAAATAACCAGGGAAAAATCTGCTCGGATTCTCAAAGACATAAATCACATTATGTTGTAGTTGCAGAAAAATGAAAACCTCGAGAAGAACGCATGAGTTCAAGAAATCGAAAAATTAGCTTATCTGATCCGCTTTCCTTCCCCTGAATCTTTGAATGTGATTAAAACTCTCAGAGAAGGAGGTTAGAGATCTAGGGAAAATCGCAGAGAAAAGAGTTGGAGATCTAGGGATGGAAGTAACTGGTAGGAAATTCTAAAAAGAAGAGATAATAATGGAAGAGAAGAAGTAGAAATGAGCAGAGAGGAAGAGTGTTCTAAAATTAAAATATAAAAGAAGGAGAGTGTGGAGAGGACAGCATGATTGTGTCAATCAGTGTGGACTGCATGATAATTTTGGGCAATGCCACGTGTGGGTGGGGTCATAACTGGCACGAGGATGATTTGATAACGGTATAGATATTAATGGTGTAAGTAGTAATATCAATTTGATGAGGGCACAATTTTGGACAAGAAAGTTGATCGACACTCTACTGTTCCGTTTAGCGGTGGGGTTTGAAAAGGATATGATTGGTGAGTAATCGAGAAGGTATTGGAAAATTAGGATTGATGGTAGTGTATAAGAGCTGGAAAGCACGATACTTCAATTGGTTTCCGTTTTACCAGTATCGGATACAGATACGCCTCCGATTTACGCTAAAACGTTATCAGTTATTTAAAATGATTTTTAGTTCGGATAGCAGGGATACGATCCGCGGACCATACAACATGGATTTGGCCATTTAGGCATTTTATATATTTTGCCCTATAATCTTTATTTTTGGGATTTTTGGGGTAAACACATCTAGGTGTACCATGCAGTCGAAACAGAAAACCCGAAATAACAAAAAGAGAAAGACGAGAGATAAGAAGAAGCGAAATGGAGAGATTGGAAAACTACCTCTTTCACGGGACGGGTTTATTGCCCGTATGAAGTCAAGCTCAAGCTTCCCATTTAGGTCTCTCATCCCTGTTTGCTCTTTTTTTTCTCTTGTAAACAACAATCGGTCCCTGTTCGTGCTTCTGTTTTTTTAATGTTTGCTTTTTTTTGTAATTGCTTTTTCTTTTAAGTTCAAACAACGGTTAGTCTCTTACCCTGTTTGCTTCTTTTTTTCTTGCGCCGCTCAAACAAACAACTCGGGGTAGCCTCGTGCTTCATTTTTCACTGTTGCTTTTTTTTGCTATGTGCTTCTTTTAAATCTCAAACAATGTTAGTCTTGTTACCATCCAAAAAAAAGATTTCACACTTTTTCACTGTGTTCAAATCAATATTTTTCAAAGGCTCAAACATTTAGTGCCGGTTTGCTCTTGTTTGCCTTTGTTTTTTTCTGTTTTAAGATCAAACAAAGAAACTGTTAAATGACTCAAATCCATATTTTTTTAGAGGTTCTTTACTGTTCTCTCTTTCTCTTTTGTAACATACTTGATTGTTACCTAAATTCTATTTGAGGATATAAATTCGGGGTGTCGTTGGGTTCATACGTGTGTGGAAGGGAATCACTATACAAAATATAGTATAGGATTAAATTACTATACAAAATATGTATTATTATTATTATTATTAAAAAAAACTACAGAACGGATCCCTGGCCGTACCGTATCCTATTTTTTTAGGTTCTGCTCGTATCGCCGTACCCAGTATCCTGTACTCCGTAACGTATCATGGCTTTAGGTTAAGAGACGTGTTAAAAGAGAAACGCTATTTTTTGGAATAAGAAAACGTAACACAACCAAATAGTCAACATGGGATGTCCCGTACCAAAAGGGTTACACCATGACGCACGCTGTTAATAAAAGGAGGTTTTTTTTTATGTCAATCGACGGTGGGCCCACAAAGTTAAGCACCGGAAGACCTCTGGTAAGTTGAAAAGCAAAGGGATTTTGCTATCATCAAAAGAGGACCATTGAGTGGGACAACACTGTTAGGTGAAGCGGATTGCTGATAAAGCTTATTCTAAAAGGGTGCGGTATGAGCATAGGGGTGTTTTGAGAAGTAAAAAGAATTGTGATAGACGAAACTCGTCAGCGGTTAACACTATTTATTATAACTATTATGATAAGGATGAGAACCATACATACCTTTTCTCCACTTAAGCCCAAATCTCATTCCTACACAGAACATACTCCAGGAACTCCCAAATCATATGATCATATGCTTTTTCCTATCCATCTTGCAAAGGGACTCCCGGATTTGCTCTGAGTCTTGTATCAATGGCATCATGAGCATTTAAAATTCCATCAACAATCTGTCTGCCACCCACAAAAGCCAGTGAGGGGAGAATGAATGAGCCTAAGACGTCTTTCAAACCAGGACCCGCCCAACTTTAAGAAGATTGTATACTACAACTAACCACAAGGTTCGATTGGGCAGTTAGTAATCTCACTCGAGGTAAGTTCCTCCTTTTGATAGCATGACATTTCCATAAACCAATCGCCCTCTGATTTGCACATCTCTCCACAACCGGAGCCCAAAACGACTTGGCTTTAAAACCCACCCCAAGGGGCATGCAAGATACAGTGATGGAAGAGACCCACATGGCACCCATAATAGACGCTACAATGCTCTACATCGCCCACCTACCTTACAGACACAAATCTCAAACTTGGACAGAATCACCCTCAGCCCAAAATGGCTTCACAAAAGTTTTCATTAAATAGCATCTAAGATAGATCAAATTTATGACATGAAGCATCGTAGGAAAATTAGGTGTGTATCCGCCAATTGTTGATGGGAAATAAGGGAAAATGATCTTTGATTATCGAGAAACATTCAAACACAGGACCATTAGCTCTAAACAACAGGAGCCTAAAGTCTTCCGAAACAATGACAAGGAGGACGGAGAAATTATATAATGGTTCTCCCAAAAGGGAGGGCCCTTAATTATATTGTGTACTAGACCTTTATTGTAATAAACCATTAACATATTTTATCAGCAAAGCCATATATGGAATCTCAAAAATCCTAAACGACTTGAACCCTCTATGCTTTGCTCTCATTGTCCATTGCGGTATCTACAGGGAACAGATGTTACAAAGGAAAATCACTTCAGCCCAAACAATCTCAACATAACACTCTTCCTAGAATAGGAAGAAGATACCCCCTTTATGGCACTATCCGAAAACCAAAAATACCAGTTAAACATAGTCAGCTTAGTCGTGGAGATGTGGACGTGAGCTCGACTGCCTGTGCCCATAGTCAGTCAGCTGAGGAGTCGAGACGTGGATGCTAGTGCGACTGCCTGTGCCCATACCTTGAGCCGAGCCTTAACATCTCTTGGGTCATCACCTGATTTAACAAATTAACACTCAAATTTTATACCAATAAGGGATATGTGATTAGCATCCCTCGAGGGTGAATTGGCCAGAACAGTTATTTGAGAAAAACATAGCTAAACTTGCCATAATCTATTATATGGTTGCAAATGATATTTTACCAAAATTAATCATTTTAAGGGATTTAAATGACCTTGTTGCCTCTCTTAAATTATGGAATACCTTTTTTTTTTTTTGTCTTGAGATATACGTTTAGGCCACAACACCGGTTAGGTGTTAGTATCTGTTCAGTTTCGGAGAGGATTTTTTTTTTGTCTATTCAAAGAGGATGTGTGGGGGAAAAAATAGGAATACACCCCTCCTTTTTTTCTCTTTAAAGAATTGAAGAAACTACCTCTACTCTAGTTATCTCAAGAAGCAAATATAAACCTATATTTGGATGAATACTTGGTTTTATTCATCATTCCTCTCAATCAGAATATCAATTGATTAGAAAAGAAAATAGAATCATTTCTAGCAAGCTAGAGATGTATAATGTGTGTATAGTGTCTGAAATGGAAAATGGAGTTGGGATCTCCAACAATATCCTCTAACACCCTTTTTGGCCTCCGAGATCTCTACACCCCTTCACTTCCTCCAAACACCTCCCCCCTCCCTTCACTAAGCGCTCACTTTTAACACTCTCCTTCTTCTTCTTCTTCTTCTTCTCTACCCATCTCTCCCTCACTATTTTCCTCCTCCAATTCTTCCCCTTTTTCTGTCTAACACCCTTTTGGGCCTCCTTCTCGCTACCATACTCTCACCCCAATTACTTGATCCACACATCCACGTCCAATTCTCCGCCGAGGCGGCTTTCCTGATAGGGAGTAAAACCCTGCTTCCTTATCGGATTCCGACGACACCCCAAAGAACCCTTTACTCTCTTTGTCATCGGACAATTCCTCGTCGGCGTCACCATCTGAGCCTCCGATCGACAAACGTGACTTGTACATCCACATGTCATCACCTCCACCATCATTATCATTGTCATTCATGGAATGTGTGATGCTACTGATACACATGGATAGCCTGGACAGGTTGAGGTGATGCTGGGGATCATCATCAACATCATACTCGATCATTTTCATGTATTCCTGAGTGGAGGGTACTCATGCTGTCATTAGAAGCCATACTGGCTCAGAGAGTGAGAGTGAGAAATAGGAGGAGAAGGGAAGAAGAGAAATGGTCTCGAAATTAGGAAACTAATTTATGATTGAGGCAAAATGGCTTTTGAATCCGAGAGTGAAAGGAAACCCACAAAATCCCTTAAGCCCTGAACAAAGGCGATTTACTGACAAATCTAAAAGCTAACTAAGCACGCTTCTGTCGAAATCAAAAATCTTTACAAAAAAATCTTCTACACTTTTCCTGGAAAAGATTTTCAAAAACAAACTCTTGGTATCAAAATCCGTTTGAACCAACTTGCACTGAGCCACCCTGGCAGGCAAAGCAGAAGAAGCCGATTTTGTGCCTCCCCAGCAAGCTGCAATCAATAGAGTCATGGGAAAGCGTCCTCGCCTTTATCCCCTCCATGACATCAATCTGCATAGCGTCGCACCCTGCATGACCAAACTTTAGCATCATCCAAGCATGATCAAAATTCAGTGCCTCTCGGCCATATCAAATTAAATCCGGTATCATGCCTCAAACCAATTCAACATCCCATGTGTACTTTTACAGTGTCCACCACCCGCATGTCCTTGACATCCCGTGTCTACCTTTACAGTATACACCACCCGCTTGTCCCCCTTTGTGACACCCCCGTGTATCCTTGGCATCCCAGGTGACCGTGGACATAATACATTTTGTCGATACCTCCAATGCCCGACATCCTGTGTACTCCGTGACAACCTCGTCACACTGCAGCATTACCTCCTTCATGTCTCCTCTGTGACACTCCCGTGTGTCCTTGACATCCCAGGTGAGCGTTGACATAATACATTTTGTCGACACCTCGCATGTCCGACATCCTGTGTGCTTCGTGACAACCTCGTCACATTGCAGCATTACTTCCTGTATGTCCCCTCTGTGACACCCCCATGTGTTCTCGGCATCCCAGGTGAGCATCGACATAATACACTTTGTCGACACCTCGCATACCTGACATCCTGTGTGCTCTGTGATAATCTTGTCACACTGCAGCATTACCTCCTGCATGTCCTCTCTGTGACACCCCCGTGTGTCCTCGGCATCTCAGGTAAGCATCGATATAACACGCTTTGTTGACACCTTGTATGCCCGACATCCTGTGTGCTCCGTGACAACCTCGTCACACTGCGGCATTACCTCTTGTATGTCCTCCTTTGTGACACCCCCGTATGTCCTTGGCATCTCAGGTGAGCTTCGACATAACACACTTTATCGACACCTTGCATGCCTGACATCTCGTGTGCACCTTTACAGTGTGCACCACCTGCATGTCCTCCTCTTTGACATCCCGTGTGTCCTTGGCATCCCAGGTGAGCGTTGACATAACACACTTTGTCAACACCTCGAATTCTCAACACCTCGTGTATTCTCGACACCCCGTGTGTCCTTCGATCGATTCGGTTAATATCCCCCAGGAAACACTGTTTTGATCAATCCCTTCGCCGCTTCCAAGCGACACTTTCTTCCGGTTAGTGCCTCCGGGCCACGCCACTCCTGCATCTGTCTTTCTCCCTCAGCTACTTGCTATTCCCCAGCAGTAGCCTTAATCACTTCTTCACTTCACCACACTCACCATTTGAACAACATGCATCTCGTCATTTTTAACATCCATCTTGGTTTAAAAATAAGATGTTTTCAGTCTTTGCCGTTCAATCACAATCCTGGCTGTAGAACCCTGATACTTTTATATATGTCTTGGAATGCGTGTCAAGGCATGAAGCCTTTGTATCCTCTATTTTCATGAAATGAGAATTTGGAAACTTTGAGAATTTTGCATGAATGCTATAAAATAATTAAATAAAGAAGAATTTGGAAATTCTAAAATGCCAGAAATGTTCTTCTTCGAATGACGAATTCAACGCAAGTTGAATCGTCAAAATCCGACAAACGAGTCAAAAGTTATGGCCAAAACAGCAAAATGGACTCAGTATAAAAATTTGTAGAGAACCGATCGCTCGGTCCCAAGAGCGGTCGATCGGTCCAAAACCGATCGCTCGGTCCAGAGTAGCGATCGATCGGTTCATAACCGATCGATCGGTATCTATCGACTGGTCTAGAAATTTGTATGAGAAATTTTTTTAGAGAGGGTGTTTTCAACCGATCACTCGGTCAAAAACACCGGTCGCTCGGTAAGAGACCGATCGCTTGGTCATAACCACCGATCGCTCGGTCTTTCGCGTTTTGCAGAAATTTCATTAAGGGTTTTTCTGTCTTTTGGGTATCACACCCTTGCCTATAAAGGCTTGCTCGAGCCATAAGGGTTCATAAACCCTAAGGCATCATATTTGAGAGAGAGTGAGAGAAGAGAAAGGGGTTTTCTCCTAGGGTTTCAACTTGGGAGAGATCAAGGGTTTAAAACCCTAGATCATTACATTAGATTGGATTTCTCAAATCCACCCTCAAGCAAAACGTAGAGATCCTCCTCCAAGCTCGGCAGCGCCTCCTTCAACCTTTATCAAGGGTTTTCTTCGTTATTCAAGGTCAGTACCCTATGCTACCATCCTAGTCATTCATTTTCCTCTTTTCTCTTTTTTTTTTGGTTTTTCCCCCAAATTCTTGGCATGATAATGTGTTGGGACGCAAGGATGGAGATGGATGGTTGTGTATGGGCGATGGATGCCATGTGTATGTTTTGTGATGAATGAAATGAGAAGGGCATTGTACCAATAATGAACACACATGTATGTTGTGAGCATTAATCCATCTAGAAGAGCATGATGTAGGCTTTAACCATAATGTACATACTAAGTGTTTGATGAAATGCCAATGTGAAGAATTAGTCCTAGAATGCATGTATAAATTTATTCGCTTTTCTATAATGGCGTGAATATTCCTATGAATTGAAATGAATGCTATTCCATTTATTGTTGAATCCCAATTGTCACGTTTAATTTCAAGTTAAAGTATGTACACGACTTCACGAGCACGGCATGCATGACATGGTTTACCGAGTTTTTCAAGACAATGATTTTATTCTCGATTCACGAACACCATGACAAGGCCAAACGTAAGGGTTGGTATGAGAGGTAGGGCATATCTTAAGATATGCTTTGCCTCGCTTTTGACAAGAACAAGAACACGACATGAACAAGAACACTCCAAGCATGCATGTTTACTTTATTGCATTTTGCTAAAGAGGGGTCTACCCTCCCTCATAAGTGCATTTCATTACAAAGAGGGGTCTCCCCTCCCGCACAAATGCATCTCACAAGTTACAAGAGCATGTTTAAATTTCAAGCAAGTAAGACATGACACGACAAGACAAGCAAGACATGACATGACACGCATGACACAGCAAGACAGAACATGACAAGACAAGTTTTCAAGCACGAAAAGTATTCAAGTCAAGTCAAGTCAAGTCAAGTCAAACACACGATGATTTCAAGAGTTTTCCCGGCTTTGATGTGATGCAAGCATGAAATATAAACTGTTTACCTTCTTGTCTATGATACGAACTGCTTCTGATTTATTATCATTATTATGTTGCCATGACTGCTGGTTAGTATTTGGTACCCGCTGAGTATTTCATGCTCAGTCGTACATCTTATGTCAGTAGGTACTGAGGGAGCTGCGGCTCTGTTTGACATTTGTGCTCCTTGGCCATGGGTAGAGGAGTACATCGGGGAACCTATAGAGGAGCCTCATGTAGATGACTATTATTAGGTGGTAGATTCTAAGTGAGTGGGTGAGCACAAGAGATTTATACCCATGTATTTTGGCGGGCATGTCCACACCTTTGTTTTGTTTACACTTTCGTACAGGACTTGGATCATGTATATATACATAGAGGTTTTGTTAGACTTCTGCTGTGCCATTTTAGTTATGCTTCCGCTATTTTGTCCTATATTGTATATGCTCCATGTGTTTTGCAGGATGGTTTGTCAAGCACGTCATGCAAGTTATGATAAGTCGTCCAAGATTCACTCTAACTCCTAGGGTAGGTTTTGGGTTGCGACAAAAGTGGTATCAGAGCCTAGGCTTTAGGTCTCGTAGGGTCACTTAGAATCTGGTACCATGGCCTTACAAGAGCATAGTGCAGGAAGCAAGTTAGGAAGGAAGTAAGTCGGAAATGAGTCATGTTCCAAGTATAAGACTAAATCCTTAGTCTTGGTCTAAAATGGTTGAGACCCAACCAAGTCCTAGAAACGCTAGAACACTAAGTCTATTATACATACCCCGATGGTTATGATGTGATGTATGTTAGTATTATACAAATAATACTACTTAAATTATTGTGAAGTTGAATTGTAATAAAAAGTGGTTCCAAGTTAGACTCATGTGGTGCTATTGTTCTCAGGACTTTGGTCATGAGGCGGGGCACACGGGGTTGCGGACCGCACACTAGAGCTTCCTCTTCTTCTCGAGATAAGGATGAGCAACCGGACCTCTCTCAGGTTCTCGGCTCTATTGCAGAAACTCTGGCATTGCTAGCGGACAGGCAGGCTATTCCACCGCCTACAGCACCTACCCCTCCTCCTGCTACTCCACCGCTTGTAGCACCAGTACATCGCACAGCTGGGGTTGAGGCATTTGGGAGGATGAGGCCTCCAGCATTCCATGAGAGTGTGGACCCTCTTGCTGCAGAGGCTTGGATCCTCCAGTTGGAGAAGATCTTTAAGGTCCTTTCGCCCATTGAGGCGGATAGAGTGGCATGGGCTGTTTTTATGCTAGAGACTGAGGCTCACCATTGGTGGTTGTTCGCCTTGAGGACTTGAGATTTGACCAGGCGAGGTCAACCATGGACTTGGGGCGAGTTCATAGATGCCTTCTACAAGAAGTACTTCCCGGTTGGAGCTCGGGAAAAGAAGGAGAGAGAGTTCATCAATCTCAAACAGGGTTCTATGACTGTGGCCGCGTATAAGGTCAAGTTCTCAGAACTCTCGAGATTCGTGCCTCACATGATCGCCACCTAGGCGATGAAGGCGAGGAGGTTTGAGCAAGGGCTCAGAGACATCATTATGGATCGCCATCACGAGCTGGTAGCCAATCTCATCGTCCTTGGATTCCAGGACTTTGACGTTATCTTGGGGATGGATTGGTTAGCAGCGCATCATGGGCATGTGGCTTGCTTTGAGAAGCTGGTGCACTTCAAGCCGGTGGAAGGGAAGCCATTCCACTTCAGGGGGTTGAGAAGCAAAGGTATCGCCCCGCCTTGCGGCGTTGAGTCTAGTGAATCCCGAGGCAAAAGACTCTTCGACTATTCCGGTCGTAAGTGAATTCCTGGATGTATTTCCAGAGGAGTTGCCAGGGTTGCCCCCAGATAGGGAGATTGATTATATGATCGAGCTTGCACCGGGCATAACTCCGGTTGCAAGAGCACCGTATAGAATGGCCCCAATAGAGCTTGAGGAACTGAGAAAGCAAATCGAAAAATTACAACTTGATTTTATCCGACTAAGTATGTCGCCATGGGGAGCTCCGGTCCTCTTTGTGAAGAAGGACGGGTCGATGAGAATGTGCATCGACTACAGACAGTTGAATAAAGTTACAATCAAGAATCGTTATCCTTTGCCACAGATAGACGACCTATTTGACCAACTGAAGGGAGCGAGATATTTCTCCAAAATTGATCTTAAATCGGGGTATCATCAGTTGAAGATCAAGGTAGAGGATATTTCAAAGACGGCTTTCAGGACTCAGTATGGGCACTACGAGTTCTTGGTAATGCCTTTTGGTCTCATGAATGTGCCGGTAGCCTTTATGGATCTGATGAACTGGGCATTCCGACTATACTTGGATCGATGCGTGATTGTGTTTGTTGACGTCATCTTGGTGTATTCCCAGGCACTGGAAGATCATACTAGAGACCTTCGCCTTGCTTTGAAAATACTGAGAGAGCACAAGTTGTATGCCAAACTAAGCAAGTGTGAGTTTTGGTTGGAGGAAGTGGCATTCCTAGGCCACGTTGTTTCTGCGGAAGGCATTTCGGTAGATCCAAAGAAGATAGAGGCAGTCATGAGTTGGGCGAGGCCCAAGAGTGTCGCTGAGATACACAGCTTCCTGGGTTTGGTAGGGTACTACAGGAGTTTCGTATAGGGGTTCTCCAACCTTGCAGCGTCGCTCACTTATCTGACCAAGAAGAATACCAAATTTATATGGAGCGATAAGTGCAAGATCAGCTTCACGGAGCTAAAGAAGAGGCTTACCACGACCCCCGTCCTTATAGTGCCATCCAGGTGTGGTGGTTATGAGGTGTACAGTGATGTCTCACACGTCGGGCTTGGGTGTGTTCTCATGCAGTACAAGAAGGTCATTGGCTATGCGTCAAGGTAATTAAAGGAGCATGAAAAGAATTACCCCACGCACGACCTAGAGCTTGCCGCAGTGGTGTTCGCACTCAAGATTTGGCGACATTACCTTTACGGGAAAGAGTTCCATGTGTTTAGGACCACAAGAGCCTCAAGTACCTCTTTTTCCAAAAGGAGTTGAATTTACGGCAACGGCATTGGATTAAAATTTTGAAAGACTACAAATGCACCATCCAATATCACCCGAGCAAAGCCAATGTAGTGGCTGACACCTTGAGTAGAAGACCTCCGGGGTTGTTGACTCATATGTTGGTGCGGGAATGGAAGCTATTAGAAGATTTGGAAAATCTGGACATCAGTGTCAATGCTTCCGTCCGCAATCCAATGTTGGCGAATATCACAGTTCGGCCGTACATCATAGATCGGATCCAAGAGTTGCAGGCCTCGGATGCTGACTTGTTGGCTTTCCGAGATAAGGAAGTTACCAAGGGTAGTGAAGACTTTTCTCTGACTAGCCGATGTGCTATCACATTCAGGGAAAGACTGTGTGTCCCTATCGATGTAAAGTTGAGGCGGGAGATTATGGTTGAAGCCCACCGTTCGAAGTATACATTGCATCCTGGGGGTATGAAGATGTACCGGAATCTCAAGGAGCACTTTTGGTAGTGAAATATGAAAAGAGAGGTTGCAGAGTATGTGGCACGATGCTTGGTGTGCCAGCAGGTGAAAGCAGATCACATGCAACCGGCAGGTTTATTACAGCCCCTCCTTATTTCCGAGTGGAAATGGGAGAACATTTCTATAGACTTCATAGTTGGCTTGCCACGCACGGCAAGGAACTGTGATGCGATATGGGTTGTGGTCGATAGGTTGACCAAGTCTGCACATTTCCTTCCTTATCGGACTACGTTCAACTCGAACCAGTTAGCGGCATTGTATATCAAGGAAGTGGTTCGGTTGCACGGGGTAGCATTGTGTCAGATCGGGATCCAAGATTCACATCCAGGTTTTGGAAGAGCTTTCAAAGCGCCATGGGTTCCCAACTTGATTTCAGCACCGCCTTTCATCCACAGACGGATGGGCAGACCGAGAGAGTGAACCAAATTATCGAAGACATGCTTCGGGCGTGTATGTTAGATTTCAAGGGTAGCTGGGAAGAGCAATTGCCTTTGGTGGAGTTCGCCTACAATAATAGCTACCAGGAGAGTATCCAGATGACACCATTTGAGGCATTGTACGGGCGAAGTTGCAGGTCTCCTCTCTACTGGGATGAAGTGAGAGAGAGAAAAGTGCTGGGTCCTGAGTTGATTGAGCATACCGCGAATAAGGTCAAGATCATCCGGGATCGGTTAAGAGTTGCTCAAGATCGTCAAAAGAGCTAAGTAGACACTCGCCGCAGAGACTTGGAATTCCAAGTTGGGGATCAAGTCCTTGTGAAGGTATCTCCTAGCAAGGGGATTATGAGATTTGGTAGGCGAGGCAAGCTTAGTCTTTGGTATGTTGGGCCGTTTGAAATTATCACTAGAGTTGGTGAAGTTGCATACCTGGTAGCTCTCCCAACTCATATGGCAGTGGTTCACAACGTGTTCCATGTGTCGATGCTCCAGAAATACATTTCAGACCCTTCACATGTCATAGACGTGGAACCGTTAGAAATTCGAGAAGGCCA
The DNA here is from genome assembly GCA_015143295.1 of Tetracentron sinense. Taxonomy (NCBI): domain Eukaryota; kingdom Viridiplantae; phylum Streptophyta; class Magnoliopsida; order Trochodendrales; family Trochodendraceae; genus Tetracentron; species Tetracentron sinense. Next base: position 17,427 of record JABCRI010000537.1, read on the forward strand.
CACTCTATTTGAAAAGCCGGTTCAGATTTTGGATTGGAAAGATCAAGTGCTTCGCAACAAGACTATTCCGTTGGTTCTCATTCAGTGGCAAAATCATGCTCGAGAAGAGGCCACATGGGAGCGCGAGGCTGAAGTCAAAGCAAAGTACACAGACTTGTTTGAATAGGTTTTGTATGTGCCATGTAATTTTGTTTTGGTTTTGTAATGCAAGTATCGTCCAATTACGAGGACGAAATTTTTATAAGGGGGGAGGATGTAGAACCCCGGAACTTTTGTATATGTCTTGGAATGTGTGTTAAGGCATGAAGCCTTTGTATCTTCCATTTTCATGAAATGAGAATTTGGAAACTTTGAGAATTTTGCATGAATGCTATATAATAATTAAATAAAGAAGAATTTGGAAATTCTAAAACACCAAAAATGTTCCTTTTCGAATGATGAATCCAACGCACGTTGAATCGTCAAAATCCAACGAACGAGTCAAAAGTTATGACCAAAAAAACAAAATGGGCTCAGTATAAAAATTTACAGAGAACCGATTGCTGTCCCAAGAGCGGTTGATCGGTCCAAAACTGATCGCTCGGTCCAGAGTAGCGATCGATTGGTATCTATCGACTGGTCCAGAAATTTGTATGAGGAATTTTTTCAGAGAGGGTGTTTTCAACCGATCGCTCTGTCATAACCACCGATCGCTCGGTCTTTCACGTTTTGCAGAAATTTTATTAAGGGTTTTTCTGTCTTTTGGGTATTACACCATTGCCTATAAAGGCTTGCTCGAGCCATAAGGGTTCATAAACCCTAAGGCATCATATTTGAGCGAGAGTGAGAGAAGAGAAAGGAGTTTTCTCCTAAGGTTTCAACTTGAGAGAGATCAAGGGTTTAAAAACCCTAGATCATCACATTAGATTGGATTTCTCAAATCCACCCTCAAGCAAAACGTGGAGATCCTCCTCCAAGCTCGGCAGCGCCTCCTTCAACCTTTATCAAAGGTTTTCTTCCCTATTCAAGGTCGGTACCCTATGTTACCATCCTAGTCATTCTTTTCCCTCTTTTCTCTCTTTTTTTGGTTTTTTCCCCAAATTCTAGGCATGATAATGTGTTGGGATGCAAGGATGGAGATGGATGGTTGTGTATGAGCGATGGATGTCGTGTGTATGTTTTGTGATGAATGAAATGGGAAGGGCATTGTACCAATAATGAACACACATGTATGTTGTGAGCATTAATCCATCTAGAAGAGCATGATGTAGGCTTTAACCATAATGTATATACCAAGTGTTTGATGAAATACTAAGGTGAAGAATTAGTCATAGAATGCATGTATAAATTTATTTGCTTTTTTATAACGGCGTGAATATTCCTATGAGTTGAAATGAATGCTATTCCCTTTATTGTTGAACCCCAATTGTCACGTTTAATTTCAAGCTAAAGCATGTACACGACTTCACGAGCACGGCATGCATGACATGGTTTATCAAGTTTTTCAATATAAGGGTTTTATTCTCGATTCACGAACACCATGACAAGGCCAAATGTAAGGATTGGTATGAGAGGTAGGGCATATCTTAAGATATGCTTTGCCTCGCTTTTGACAAGAACAAGAACAAGAACAAGAACACGACATGAACAAGAACACTCCAAGCATGCATGTTTACTTTATTGCATTTTGCTAAAGAGGGTCTCCCCTCCCAGCTTACCATCCAAAAAAAAAAAGAGGGTCTCCCCTTCCTCACAAGTGCATCTCATTAAAAAGAGGGGTCTCCCCTCCCTCACAAGTGCATTTCATTAGAAAGAGGGGTCTCCCCTCCCTCACAAGTGCATCTCACAAGTTACGTGAGCATGTTTAAATTTCAAGCAAGCAAGACATGACACGACAAGACAAGCAAGACGTGACATGACATGACACGCATGTCACAGCAAGACAGAATATGACAAGACAAGTTTTCAAGCACGAAAAGTATTCAAGTCAAGTCAAGCACACGATGATTTTAAGAGTTTTCCCGGCTTTGATGTGATGCAAGAATGAAATATAAACTATTTACATTCCTGTCTATGATACGAACTGCTTCTGCTTTATTATCATTATCATGTTGCAATGACTGCTGGTTAGTATTTGGTACCCGCTGAGTATTCTATGCTCAGCTGTACGTCTTATGTCGGCAGGTACTGAGGGAACTGCGGCTCCGTTTGACATTTGTGATCCATGCCCATGGGTAGAGGAGGAGTACATCGAGGAACCTGCAGAGGAGCCTCATGTAGATGGCTATTATTAGGTGGTAGATTCTAAGTGAGTGTGGGTGAGCACGAGAGATTTATACCCATGTATTTTGACGGGCATGTCGCACTTTTGTTTTGTTTACAGTTTCGTACAGGACTTGGATCATGTATATATACATAGAGGTTTTGTTAGACTTCTGCTGTGCCATGTTAGTTATGCTTCCGCTATTTTTTCCTCTATTGTATATGCTCCGTGTGTTTTGCAGGATGGTTTGTCAAGCACGTCATGATAAGTCGTCCAAGATTTACTCTTAACTCCTAGGGTGGGTTTTGGGTCACGACACTGACACTCTCCGGCAAAGAGGGGCAGCTATAGACACTCAATTTTTACACCCTACTTAATCATGGTTAACCTCCTTTAACCATGATTATCTCCAGCCAAACCCTAGTAGCCCTAGGTAGACCCTAATCCAAACCCTAGTAGCCCTAGGACCCTAGGTAGTGCCCTAAGCCCTAGACTAAACCCTAGACTAACCCTAGCTAAACCTTAGGTCTAACCCTAATGCAAACCCTAAGCTAAAACCCTTACGGGCTCAAGGCCTATTTCAATTAATCAAACCTAAATCCTAGGACTAACCCTAGACCTAACCCTAGGCTTAGCCCTAGTCTCGACTCTAGGCAAAGCACCATGGGCTCAAGGCCCATTTCAAGGCCTAAAACATCAAATGTGACTAAAAAAATAGCATCTTTGGGCCCAAGCATGAGCCCACAAGGCCCAACCCAAGTGGGACCCACTTGCCTTTTTTTTCAAAATTCAAATTGGAGCCAAACCCCAATAAGGAAAATAGGACATAGGTCTCAACCCACATGCATAAGGGAAGGCCCAAAATGGAAAACCAAATAAAAAAAAAATCAAAAAACAGTGTACACTGTTCATCTTCTTCGAGATAGGCAGTGTACAACAGCGCCTCTGCTACCTTAGGCAGCTCCCCTGCCGTGTTCCAGCATGTCCCCTATGCCTCTCTCAAATTCCGAAAATGCCCCCAAGGTCTTCCCCTTCTCTTATTTAACCATCCACTCCACCACGGTTTTGGGGAGAAAAAATTTGAAAAAAAAATTTCAGAGACAAAATCTCTCCTTCCACTCGGCCAACCCTATCACCCCTCTATCCAGACCTTGCCATAGCCTTAGTTAGGCCCCCACACACCTCCCACAAGCTTCCTTAGGTCACACCATCTCACAAACCTCTATTGTATCACCATTGACAGCAAAAGAGAAAAAACGGTAACCCTGTCCAAGCCTTACCCGACTCCACCTGGGCCCTCTCCACTCCACTTCAGGTGACCGCTAGGCCTCCCAGGACCTCTTCAAGCCTCTCCAGACTTTACCTTGCACAATCGCCAGCCACCACCACACGCCACCACTGTGTGTAGCGCCCTTTTTTTTCGCCACTGTGAGGGTATACACACACCCTCTCCTACTTCTTTTACTTTGTTATTACCATTGTAAGGGACCCTTGGTCCTATTCCAAGGGTCTCATGTTCTTTTTTGCTATTGCATTAGCTTCAGGCCGGGGACAGGGTCCCCCCTTTCATCTTCTTCATAGATGGGGGGTATCCCCTTGAGGCAATGGCCACGGGCACACCTCCACTACAGCATGCATGGTCCATCCCCTAAGGTCTGGGGGGTCCTCAATCCATGAGGAACCCCTTGGATTCTCACGGGTTAAACACCAGCCAACACAAAAAATTTCAAATTTTTTTTCAGAAAATCTCATTTCGGGCCGCCCCCTGTAACCTCATTTTAAGCACGGTTAGGATAGGCCCTGGTCAAGACCAGGGCCATGGTTAGACTCACCTCACTTAAAGCTACCTACCCTAGTCATCACAGCCCCTAACTCACCCATTAACCATGGTTAAATCGACCTTAAAATGGGGTTGACAGTTACCTGAACTACAAGCTTCGCAACTGTGGTCTCAGATCCCTTAGGGGTTAACTCAAACAATGGTTAAATCATTGCAAACCATGGTTAAAAACCATGCTGGATTTTCTTGAAAAAAGTGTCATGTTATGTGCATTCGACCAAGGCACCTTTGGGCCTCTGTGGGGCCCACATTCGACCTCCCCCTAGGCCCACTAAAGGTTCAGGATGTTCCCTTTACTTCAAGCTACCCCCTGGTGGTCTCAGTTTCCTATGGTTACCCATCTAACCGCGGTTAAACCCATGCTAACCATGGTTAAAATTCATGACTAAAATTTGGGTTTTTGTAACTTCTGGCCTTTGTGCAGGGCCCAGACCAGGTAGGAGGCCAGTCTAGGCTAGGGCTGTCAATGGATCGGATCATGATCTGGATCCGATCTGAATCCGATCCGATTAGCCGGACTTTGGACCCTATATGTGATCCGCCGGATCGGATTCGGATCAGTGGAATCCGATTATAATCGGATCGGATTCGGATCAGTGGAATCCGATTATAATCGGATCGGATCTGGATATAGGGTGATCCGATCCGATTAAAATCCGATCCGATAATAATAATATTTTTTAATTATTTTAAATATATTTATTAGATTTTCTATGTATAAAATATTAATTTTAAAAAAAATTAACATTAATTAGTATTAATTAAGGTATTATTAGATTTTATATTATTAAAATAGATTTTTTTTTAAAAAAATAACCTTACTCGGATCGGATCGGATTCGGATTGGAGAATATATAATCGGATTGGATTCGGATCGGTTACTTCATGATCCGACGGATCTCGGATCGGATTCGGATCAGTCGGATTCTTAATCAGATCGGATTCGGATCTAGGGAGATTCGGTCCGAATCCGATCCATTGACAGCCCTAGTCTAGGCCCTGCCATGGTCCCTGGGCCCACTTTTGACCAAACCGGACCCTTAACCATGGTTAAACCCACCTGTGGTTAACATTTAACCATGGTTAAGCAGCCCATGACCCAAAAAAATTCTGAAAAATTGATCAAAAAATCATAAATATTCCCAGGATTCTATAATGGTCCTTTGTGACCAATTTAACTATGGTTAGGACCCTTCACCGTGGTCAAACCCCATGTCTAGTTAACTTTTAACCATGGTTAAGCGGCCTTTAACCAGAAAAGATCTGGAAAAATACTCAGAAATTTCAAAATATTTTGAGAAGTCCAAAAATGGTATCTTTCGGTCATTTAACCATGATGACCAACCCCCTTAACCATGGTTAAGCAATCCTTAACCATTGGAAAAATCTAGAAAAGTCCCAAAAAAATCAAAAAAATACTGTTGTTGGACTTTTTAACCATGGCTAGCACCTCTAACCATGGTCAATCACCTTTTAACCCCAGTTAACAATCCTAACCCTTGGTTAAAACATCCTAGGCCTACCGGGCCTCACCCCTTGGTCTACCGTGCCCATCTCAGATCTATCGGGCCAGACCATACCAATCTTAACTGTGGTTAGCAACCCTAACCATAGTTAGTTTAACCTAACCCCCGGTTAGCAATCCTAACCATGGTCAAATTTTGCCTTAGCCTACCAAGCTTCCCTCTTGGCCTACCAGACCCAACCCTAGTCTACCGGACTTACCTTATACCTATCGGGCCCAAACTATGCACTTTGACCAACCCCGGTCAACCAAACCCTAATCTACCAGACTAGGCCCATTAGCCACCCTTGGTGCACACACACACCCCTAGCCTTGACATGGACTCATGTGTCAGAACTACGCTCGGTCTGATCTCACCCCGGTAAGTAAGTAGGCAACCCAACTCGGGTTCGACCCTAGTCTAGGATTTTCTCTTTCTTGGATTAGCACTAGGTTAAACACGAAAACATTTGATTAAAATTGGACTTAATTTGGCTTAACTCTAGCAAGTAGGGAACCACTGAAAAGTGGAAGTGCCAGGGTGCCTAACCCCTTCCTTGGACTTAACCGAGCCTCTTACCCTGATCTCAAATCGCAGACAAAGACCTTATCCAAATCCTGTGTGTTTCATGCTCGAACGAATTGAGCTTGATTATCACTTTGTTCATGAAAAGGTGGCCCTTGGCTTACTGAATACTCGGTTTGTCCGATCTCACCTTCAACTTGCTGATATCAGGACTAAACCGCTTCCGCGTGATGTGTTTCACACTCTTTGTTTCAAGCTCAGCATTCATTCTCCCGCCTTCACTTGAGGGAGTAAAGAGTTATCAAAAATTCTGGAAACATATAATGATTCGGGGAGATGCCCAATCAGAGAGATTTGGAGAAATCCTTGCTACCAGCATTAGAGAATGAGCAGGATTCTAGTTGCCAAAAACAGCAGGATTCCAGTCACCACAAACAGCAACAGAGATTGAAGAATCTAACTGATTGTGCTCGATCTGGACTTATAGCAATTGGGAAAGAATCATTAGAAGCTAGGCAAGAATCAAAGCATTCCATTGTTGCTAAACCAGTGCCACTAATGAAGAAAGATTCGAAAGAAAACTACCAAACTCGGCTGAAGATATCTTGAACAGAATCACGATTGAAAAAGAAATATTCCTACTAGGATTAGGACCCTTACTATTCCCATATTCTGAGAGATATTTTCTCAAGAAAACTTCTCTGTAATATGCACGATACACCTACTGTAATCCGCTGTAACTCTTCCTATAAATTTCAATAACACCCAAACTCATCTTAACGGTTGAGAGAGAAACGAAATCTGTTAGAGCATTGAGTTCTTTAGGATCTTCTCCCGTACCTGCTGAAGAGGATACCGCCAGCATCCACTATGAAAGTGTGATCGTATCTATGTGCATTGTGCACCAACCTTTTTGCACAGTAATTCAGTTGGCGTGTACATGAGTACGTGGCACTTTCAGAGTCTTCTTGGTGGTCCTAACCAGCAACAACTCGAGAACATCCCAAGTCTTTTTTTTTTTCATTTTTAATTTCATATATTCAGGGAATTTTTTGACTATTTTTCTCTTTCTGACTGTTATTTGAAGATGGGGGATTCTTTTTTGTTGCTGGTGGATCGGTTGCTTACGGAATCTCCACATGACTAGTTTGTCCACCCAAGGCTTCTCTCTTTTATAGTATTGGCTGATGGATGGATTAAAGAAATAAAAGTTTTATGCTAATTAGGGAAACAAATGACTCCAATAATATCGAAAACAGATCGATCTCAGAAGTTTTGATATTTTACAGGTTTTGGCACTTGACTAGTTTGTCCACCCAAGGCTTCTCTCTTTTATAGTATTGGCTGATGGATGGATTGCCCCCTGACTAATTTCCTTAGTTCCAACAGAAAGAAGGTTCCTGCATTTGAAATATTATTGTGCGGCGGGAACTCTTTTGAGTGCAAACTGAGTCTATCTACATCTTTTTGTACTCATAGTTTCATCCATTGCCAGAGTTTGAACTGTTACAGTACCCACCAAAGCAGGACCTGTTGCATTATACACAGGGTCAAGGCTGTCATATTATAGTCGTCAACAATACATAAAATCAATTGATGCTAAAAGCTTTTAAGGGGTTTTTACCAAAATCAATATTCAGGCTTATGAAAGCTGAATATTAAATGGAACTATGGTGTGGATTGAAAAAAGAAAAAGAAAAAAAAGGTTAAAAGAAAAGTACTACTCATCCAAACGTAAAGCAGGTCAATTGCGCATCATACCAGTTTTAATATTAAATCAACATAGCCAAGGGATTCTGATATGTGTAGTTGTATCTCTCAACACAAGAAGTCCGACGAGTAAGTAATCATATGTATTCATTGGACTAATTGATTCATTCAGGACAACCATATCATTAATGAACATCTAGCTTTGATGGGCAAGGAAAACAGAAAAAGGAAGATGTGGTAAAAGTTCTTACCTTCAAACCAAGAACAGTGAACAATGGCCAAACCTCCATCAATGTCTCCAAAGCTTCTTGCCAATGCAACCATAATTCCAACCATTCTGCAAAAATCACATGCTCTAACTCATAAGGGGAAAATAAGAATAAAGAATTGCAAATGGGATTGAATGCCATGTATAACACATTTTACATTTAGTTATCAATCCAAGCCATCTAAAGTTTGTGGCAGTCCTTGTATTGAATGCAAACAAAATCTCTATACCATAAAGTTGAAGATATTTTGTTAGCATATTACATCCCAATTCTATAAAAGAATTTTTATATCTCATTAACAATGTCGTTCTGATTGTCTGGTCATTACTCATACACAGTGGGTCTCTTTGGCACAGGAGATCATCACTAATAGGTGCTCAATTCTCTTAATTGGCTGACAAACTGAAACAACTGGGTTTATATGAAACGCAAATTTAAGAGCCCAAATTCGTCAAGGCGTACCCATCTAAATTCTCATGTAACTATAAATTCTGAAGTTCATAGATATTATTTTCATGAATTTCGTAAACTGATAGAAAGAGCAACTATGAGAATAATAGAAAGAATATAAAACTGAAGTAGGAGGTCTAGCTTATGTTAGTTTGAAAATTTCCGTAGGATACATGGTATAAATCCAATTATTTGTATTTTGAGGAAACACCCACCATGATCAAGTAAAATGTGAGAGTCGGCTTCTCCAGTATGTCGTTGACCAACAATGTTACCGAGATCTTTAAAATGCCTGATGTACTTTCTGCGAGAGATTCAGAGGCAGCCAAAGGGAGGTATTTACACATTTTGCAGCTACCTTCATAGTCACTATCCTGTGATCTTCACCTCTCCATTTCATACTTTCATTTAACTGCTCCTCATGACTTCTCTGTTGCAAATAATCACATGGCCTCCACCCCTTTCTCATTCTCATGCTGTGGATTATCATATTTGGTGTTGACACGGACAACTTTTTTATAAGTACTAAGAGAACCCCATACCAATTCACAATTATCCATAGTAAGTTTTGCAACCATTCACATAATCATTGAGTAACATCCAATGTAAAATCAGTAAATAGGGTCTAGGCGCCTCACCATTACAAGAAACACCTCCATCAACCTTCTAAATGGCACCATCAAACACGTCTGCCTCAACTATAGAGATGATGAACTCATTATTGTGGATGCATCTATGAGATTTCCTTCCAAAACTTCAACACCCATGAAGGAATTTGAGAACGATTTAGAAGTCATTGTGCTTCAATGATTGTGAAGAATTAAGGAACCACTAAATGTGTAAGAGTCGGAGTCTACAAAGTATGAAAAGATATAACCAAATGAGCAACATACATATTAATCCTTTGGCAAAGTTCTCTTAGAAAGACAAAACATTAGCATGCCACCAATTTCAGACAAAAAATATAAAACTCAATAAATGCAAGATCGATAAACAGTCTAATGAGAGGCATGTACCGCCGCCATCATAGTTGTAAAGTTTTATACAATTTAAATGTGGGAGAATAATAGTATGCTTTAGGAAACATGGAAACTCGTAAATGAATGCCGTTAACATAATCCCCTATAAAAAAGATAGTAACCTCAAGTCACAGATAAACTGTAGAAGGTGAAAGCAACCTATAAAAGCATTTTAAAATCTAGTTTATGGAAATGATTGAAGAGTAAGAGAAACTGGAAAAGACCCACTTGAAATATCAGACTTGTCAGTGTTCAGTGTTGGAAAATACCTTAAGATTTAATTTGTGGAGGTCTTCATTGATTCATGTTTGAGAGAACATAAGTGCCAGCCTATTATTGGATAGGCCCAAATTTTCATCCGAGTGGATAGGATAAACCGAGGTCAATCCAGCAATTTATTGATTGATAAGAAATTCGATGATTTCAGGGCATTCAAAAGGTAACCTCATTAGCCAAGCACTTCAGCTTATTGAGAGAAAGATTTGTGGAATCCATTTATTAAGGTAGACAAAATTAAGGATTCTATCTACAGGAAAAGAAATATATGCATTAGTATTATAGATGTTTCCAAAAATTAGTACCTTGATCAAATGAAGCTGGATATGACTCCGAAAAAGGTTGAAGGAAGAGGAGGCATCTAACACAAGTCCATTTCCCGCAAAGCTTTCAGTTTTTACATAAAGTAGACAACACACAACAGCCTCAGCCAAGATTTCTTTATCTATAAGCATTGCAGCTTGGCCAAATCCGAGATCTCCTACAGAAAAAAGAAATTTGATTGGACTCTTCAGTGAAGAATTTCAGTCTTAAGCACTCAGGCACTCAGATCATTCGAGACCTCGAGTTATTAAAATGGAAAATGGTTACATACAAGTGTATTGACAAGATGAATTTTTACTTTTGAAAACATCCAATACACATTGTGATCCTCCTCCAAATGATGTCCAGATTGTCTCTTTTCCCATGGTTTCCTTTCTTTACAAGTCAATATTCCTCTGGGTATTCTCTAATCCGTGAATATACATGTCCCTGTTTACAAATCAGGTAGAGTAAGCCATTGGATGAAAATTCAAAATGAAGAGGAAAACTACCATGAGCACTATTTTTGTAGACTATAACACCTAAGCAAATGACAGCATAGATGGAAAGCATTCCAGTACCTTAGCCTGAGTTGAGCCAGACTCCCAACTTAAACTCAAATTTCTAAATGACTCCAACCAATAGTTCCGAGTAAATCATGCATACACACTATGTAGTCATATGCTCATATCTACGGAACTGAATGATCAACAAGAAACATTGATAGAACCAGACAAGAAAATCAATCAGAAATTCAACCTTAATAAAGAGTAAAGACCATATGCCATGTCCTCTGATTTTTTTTTAATGTGGCACCTTAAAATCCTTGGGTCTCAAATTTACAGAAGATGATCTTATACACAATCTTGTTGAAGACTTCGTTCTCAAATCTTACGTGTTTCACAGTTTCCATCAATTTAAAAAGAAGTCAATACTTATAAGATAGGTGAATTATTAAAATATATATATGTATAACTTAACAGTTAAGTCTTTTTCTTTTGGTAAAACTTAAATATTTTTAGTTCTCTCTGATTCAGGTTCATAAATTTCCAAAAAAGGGAGCGGGCTCTGTTTTTCAGCTCTTATAATATCTGTTGAAACCTATACACAATAGTTGTAATGCGAGGTACCTCACCCTTACCTAACAGAACTCTATCACGCATGATTGCACAAATTGTGATGGATTTTCATAGATGTGGGTAATAGCAGTCTATTTGTGCTATTGTTGGCAAGAGCGGGCAAATTCTTCCTCTCCTACATACCATCCCGACTAAAGTAATCTTTGTCCAATTAAAGTGAAAAGATTGAAACACCGTCGAAGTATATCTCGTTATTCATTATCGAGTAAATAGGCAGTCGGATGAAAAAGGAAGGGGTATAATATACGAGTATTCTTGGATTATTCAATCCAAGATGGGGCCATCCATAGGTACAGGTCTGGATGGATGAGGATATGCATCTTGCATTCTTTATCTATCTTAAATTTTCTTGTACATACTCAACTAACTAACTCAAATCTCATATGAATGCGGGCAACACCCACAAAAGATGGTTAAAGTGAACAAAGTTGAAAGGGGGATTTTTGACAAAAATCAGTGTTTTGAAATTCTAGAATTAAAAAATCTGTGCATGCTGTAATAGATGTAGTGTGAGAAAAGATCATATTCTGCTTTGAGATTTTGGTGAATACACAATCAGACAACTCTTCCAAGTCTAGCAATTAGTTACAATAACAAAATCACATATTATCACTCATGTTTAATGACACTAGTGGATCCATTGGGGAAAGAAAAAAAAAAAGCAGACAATGAAACATAAGAGGCTATGTTTAGTAAAAAATTGTAGAAGAAGCAGAGACTATATTTGATGTCAGAAATGAGAGAATACCTGGATATGACTCTCTGATTTGTTTATGAACACAATCAGATAACTATTTCAGGCAACGCCCCGCCTGAATTCCCGTGCTTGGGCGCGAGGTCTCAGTGGTCTCGGCCTCGGCCCTAACGCGGTGTCAATAAAGATTGTCTCTTTTTGGGATATGCGATATCTTGGGCCAGTCTTCTCCTCCCTCTCTACATCTGCTCTCTAGCAACTCGCACTTGTCAATACGTAAATGACGAAGAGTGGTGGGCAACCCGTCCTCAGGCAAAGATTCAAGTAAATGACAGCTCCAGATTTTCAGAGTTTCTAGTGAGAGCAAATTCTGTAGCCCCGTGGGTAGGTGCTTGATTGGACATTCTTTGATACAAAGAAACTTAAGCGTGGTTGAAACCCACTCATGTTGCAACGAAATGGCCTCGAGATTAGGACAACGAGAGATTTCAAGATGATTGAGTGTGGTGGAGAGAAACCCCCTACTAGTCTGTGGTGATGATGATGATGATGCAGCTGGGCGCTTAGTTTGAAGAGCGCCCAGAAACCCTTCAGGGAAGGCAGTTAGTTTTTCAAAGCCCGAAATACGTAAGGAGGAAAGAGAGTTGAGGTAAGGCAACGAGTTCAATATCATGTCATCACAAGAATCCAATTCTAAATAACAAAGTGCTGGGAGCATTGGAAGAACCACCAGTCCTTTACATAATTCTATTCTCAAATTTTTAAGGGCAGGAAAAGTTGGAAGATCCACCAGTCGATCACATGATCTTATTCTCAAATCTTTGAGAGCAGGAAAAGTTAGAAGACCCTTCAGTCCATTACAGGATATTATAATCAATTTTTTTAGAGCAGGAAAAGTTGAAAAATCCGCTAGTCGACCACAAAATTGTATTCTAAATTCTTCGACGGCAGGAAATGTTGGAAGATACTCCAGTTCATTGCATTTTTCAATACTCATTTTTTTGAGAGCGACAAAGGCGTCCGGCAGTTTCTTTAGCTTGGGGCAACCACTAATCGTGAGATCACGGAGGCGAAGGAAGTCACCATCCTCTTCTACATCAAACCATTCCTGCAACTCAGCCAGATTTTTTAATTCTAGTGTCTCCAATGATGGAAAACCCTTTCCCATGCCATAGAACTCATGACCCATATGTTTTAATCCCAGCACACTTGATATTTCCAAATCAATGAGTAAAGGGAGTTGACCTAGAGCTGGTAGGACTTGGCAGCATTCTCCACCGCCCATAAGTGTAATGCTCTTAAGTTTGGAAAAGGACTGATCTCCCATCCATTTTGGGAATCTTGCACCGCCATACCAGCCTAATATGTTTAGCTTTTCGAGATTTATGTGAGGCTCAAGGCTTTCAAGTACCAACTCCTCAACACTCGGTTCCCGCATATTGCTGTCCCCATTACCCCATTTCAACACCAACTCTTTGAGGTTGTGCTTGTTCTTCAAATGTGCATCTTTAGCCTCATCTGCATCGATCACATTCTCGAGCCCTAAAATCTGAAGACGTTCACAAAGTTTGTTCATGTCTTTCAATTCTCGTAACTTCGCCCCGCTCTCCCTACTTACAGGAAAGCTCGACAACCTCTGAATGTTTGTTAACTTTCCAATTCCAAGTGGAAAGGGAACCAATTTATAACATTCCTGGAACTTCAAATTCCGAAGGCCAGTTAAGTTTATTATTTCTTTCGGTAACTCTTGATCCTCAAAGAGTTCAAGCGTATGTAAGTTCAAGAGTTTACCAATTGATTCAGGTAACCTCTTTACACCAAAGAGTTCAAGGTACCGCAGTTTTTTCAAATTGCCAATTGAATTCGGTAACTCGGGGAAGTAATGGAGTATTAAAGTTTGTAAATTAAAGAGTTTACCTATTGATTCAGGTAACATATTCAATCCTTCATCACTAGAGAGCTCAAGGAATCGTAAATGCTTCAAATTGGAAATTGATTCTACGAAATGATCCATACCAAAACTGATACCGATACAGTTGCGCATAACTCGCAAATATTTTAGTTTCTCAAAGAAATCATGAGGGAGCCGCAAATTTCGAGAACAATAAATTGTGCGCAAACTCTTAGCTTTATAAAAGCGTTTTAAGATACCTCTATCATCGAATTTTATTAATGACACGTGGCGAGTCCTTTCAGTGATAGTGGTGTTGTCTGACAAGTGGTTCTCGAACCTACAACATATTTCTCCTGAAATGGATTGTGCTAGATCGTGAATGAGGTCATGCATTACAAAGTATTCCTCTTTCCCCCGGCTAGAGTGCTGGAAGAAAGATCTTGAAAACAAATCATCAAAATACTCGTTACCTGTATCTTCTGGGCATCTTCCTTTTTCAGGCTGCACAAATCCTTCAGCAATCCACATACGGACTAAATCCTCTTTTTTAATTTCAAAATCTTTAGGAAAAATAGAACAATATGCAAAACACTGCTTTAGATAAGAGGGGAGATGATGGTAGCTCAATCGAAGAGCCGGCAAAATGTCTCTACTACCAGCTGGTAAATTCCACATTTCAGTGTTCAAGACATATTCCCACTTTTCCACATCTTGATTAGAGCCCAAAAGGCCTCCAAGTGTCTTTACCGCCAAAGGTGAACCTTTGCATTTTTTCACAATTTCCTTACCAATAATTTCCAAGATTTCAGGTGGATTGGAGTTTCCTTTTGTAAATGCAAGTTTCTTAAACAATGACCAGCAATCTTCCTCAGGCAAACCCCCTAGATCATATGGTTCTTGAATCGTCCCCATGATGAATGAAACTATATGACTCCTAGTAGTTACTAAAATTCTACTTCCTGGCGCCCCAACACCGAAAGGAGCTCGCAGGACTTCCCAATCATTCTGATTTTCGTTCCACACATCATCTAAAACAAGTAAAAACCTTTCGTTTTTTAGTTTCTTCTGAAGCCTCACCTGAAGTGCATCCAGGTTCTCTAAATCACATTTTTCCGTGTTAGCGGACTCTAAAATAGCTTTTGTCAACCTCAACACGTCAAATTCTTCGGTCACACAAACCCATGCTTTAACTGCAAAATGGTCTTGTACAGTCTTGTCATTGTAGACAGCTTGCACAAGGGTTGTTTTTCCGAGACCCCCCATCCCCACTATGGGGATAACATAAACGTTGTTTCCACTAGGTTTGTGTTTTTTTTGGATCGGTGTCGTTTGAATAGGTTTGTCCAACAACAATCTGATTAAGACATCTCTATCATCCTCCCTACCGACAAAGTCGGAATCGTCAACCACTGAGCTTGTTTCTGGTCTCTTTCTGATTTCCATCCGCCTTCCTCTAACTCCTTCTCTCAAACCAAGCGTAACCCTCGTCCCTTCAAGTTCCTCTAATCTCTCTATTAGGTCCTTTATCTTAGATGCTATCTTTTGTTCGAAGGAAATACGATCTATATTCATATTCAAAGAAGAGAAGAGGTTACATACCTTATCAATGATGTCGGTTTCAGCTTCACCTTCTAGTTTAAGTTGTTCAATTTCAAACGCAAACTCGTCCATTACGTCATCAACATCGTAAGCAAAATCTTTGAGCTCGTTTAGCCACATTTCGACTGATGGCTTTCTTTGCTGCTGCTCCTGCTCTGCCTCATCGAGCACGTCTTGGATCTTGGTTAACATCTTCCCAAGCCTTTTGACCTCTTTATGGATGCCCAATCGAAATATGATCTCTTCGATGATAGGGGTTGCCACCTTTTCCAGTATCACCTGGAATGAAGCACCCACAAACGCCTCTCCCTTAAAAGCCATATCCTTCTTCTTTAGACGACGAGATGAAAAGGTATATAGTCCCAGAAGAAACAATGAAATAGAGGTTTTAGGACTTTCTCTGAATGGAGTGAGAAGCACCACCAACACAACCGCTATTTATGAATGAAATGGAGAAGATGAAGCAGAGACAAGTGTAAATTGAAATTGACATGGTCCTTACCCGTGAGCCGCCAACTTTGACGCGCTGTGTGCATTATTTGTGAGGTTTTCTCCGAAAGTCAATTCAAATTCCCGTGTGGAAAAAGAATCCTCCATTAGAGTTTAAATATGAGTCCGAACTCCGGTTTAAAAGATAATCGGAGCTAGCATTTTCAGTGTATAACAAGTTTTTTTTTTTTTTTGGTAAACATGTATAACAAGTTGACAATTTGATACTTATTTGGTCAGTGAATAACATTTGTGTAACGAGATTTCAAATAATTTCAAAACTGCTACAACATTTTTTTAAACTCTTCATCCTATTTAAACTTAAACTGAGAGTGTGGACTGTGGATTAGCAACCGTTCCTGTAGCCTAAAGGTCTTCCAGTCTTCAAATAATGGACCCTAGGTGTGTTTTTTTTTTGGGGGTTAACTCAACAACACCATAAGGGTGCATGTGTGTGTGTTACATGATAACTTTTCTTAAAAACAATTTTAAAAAAGCAGTGCTTACTGCTTAGTGGACCCGCCATTCCGTTATGAAATGGGAACCCTACCTACGTTAACTATTTTCCTAACAACAAGACCACCACAAGGCGTTCTTGAAGGCAAACGGAAGGAAACACCCTTGGTGTGTTCGTTTGGCGAGAAATTGTTGAAATAAAAAAAAAGAAAAAAAAAGTAAAAGCAAGGAAAAAAAAAATACTTTTTTCTTTTGGTATATAACACACTCACACAACACACACAACATCCCCACTCGCTTGTACTTCCGCTGTTTATAAAAAAGAAATTGAAATTTTTTACACAACATTCTTAGTAAACATATTTATTTTTTGTTTTTAAAAATTATGAACTAATTTTTTGAAAATTAACGTTACGTTTTTGGAAACAAAAATACAAAATAGAAAACATACTACACCACCATCCATCACCAAAACCACTCCCCACTACCATCACTACCCCCCATGCCGCCGCCACCACCACCACCAGGGGCGGAGCCAAGGGGGGCACGTGCCCCCCCTAAACTTTTGAATTTCTTTTTTATATGTATAACATGGCTTTGCATGGGCATGGAGAAGGATGGAATCCAATCACAGCCTATTGCAATTGAACTTGGGAAGAGTTCAATCGCTGCACCCACATGCCATCATGTGTCCCATTTTAACCCCTATTAACTATGGTTAAGATCCCCTAACCTTTGAGGGTTCAACAATAGACCTTTAGTTTTTTTTTCTTAAATATCAATCCGAAGGGTTAAAAATCTTTAACTAGAGTTTAATATTTTTTCTAAAAACTAAGCTTATATTGTTAAACCCCAAAGGTTAGTAAATCTTAACCACAATTAATATGGATTAAAAGGGACACCTGTTGGCCTGTGTGTGTTGATTGAACTCTCCCCGAGTTCAATCGCGATTGGCTGTGAATTGATCTCAGGTGGGTGCCTCTCAATTATTTATTTATTTTTTTAATATAGTTTACTAAGAATTTAGATTAATCATCTACTATTATAACCGAACTCTTTGATTGTGATTAAGAGGATTCAACCACCTAACCTTGGTTTCTAGAAGAAAAAAATTAACTTTAAAAGTTCAAATTGTTAACTAGAGTAGAAAGACTTTTATGCTGTAACGAACTCTTAGAAGTTTGGTTATAATAGGAGATGATTAGTCATGGGACAATTGTCTTATGAAATTTTCAAGGGGCAATTGCTCCCTAAACTTTTCAAAAAATAATTATATTATAAAATTTAATAGGCATAGCCATAGGGAAATGAAATAAGTGCTCCTATAACAACAAGAAACAATACATATAAGATATGTACAAAATGTATGGATGAAATGACTCATGAATTTAGTCGTCAAATTTTTTTCGGGGGCTCCAGCCCCGAACCCCTGTTCCTTTAACCCAAATGTGCTCCCCTACACTCAATTCCTGGCTCCGCCCCTGACCACCACCACACACAGCGTCGGAGCCACATGGGGCCTATGGGGGGCTTCTTGAAATTTTGGAGAATTTTTTTTTTTTTTTCTACTAGTACTAAAAGGGGTGTAGCCCGGGAGAAGGGTGGAGCCGGGGGGGACACAAACCGACTCGGTGGTTCATGAACTTGGCCTTCAAACATAAAATTTGAAAATCAAAGGAACATAAATTTGAAATTTAAATTTTGTTTCCTTTTATTTTTTAAAAAAAGAAACAAAATTTTTGAAAATCAAAGTAACTAACTGAAGTTTGAAATTTTCTGATAGGTTTTTGGAAACAAAAACAAAAGGCCTCAAATTTGCTCTGGTGGACACCCGAGTCAAGCGCTCAAGGCATCCACAAATGATGGGACATGTGGCGTTTTAAAGGGGACACATGGTGACCTCAGGAAAACCGAACTCTCCCGAGTCCGGTTACAACTCGAGAGGATTACGAGTCTCTTTAAAAATGAACCAAGTCGTCTTTGTCTTCCCAAATCGTCTATGGCCCTGGGTGTTTGAAGGTTAGGATGCATTCTTATACAAATTTAACAATTAGACAAGAGATCTAGCTTTTAAACATAAGGCCACAGAAAGGTTTTTGCAAGCTCCAGTGGCAATCTTCCCCAGATGCAACTTGATGGCTACAAATGTCACACAGCTCTTGTTTTTTACTTTTTTTTGTGGTAAAATATCAAGCATTACCGCGTGTTATGCCTAATCTTAGGTCAATGGATACTTTTGGAGTAAATGCCACCGGGGAGGCGGGGATAGCACTCCATAGAAAGGAAGGAAGCCATTGACGATTTGCTTCCCTTAAATATTATTCCTTTGAAATTTTAAGTTTCGAAGAGCTCCGCGTGGAAATATCGCTGCAAATGTTTTCTGATCAGTTGTCGAATTGTTTGGGTGACCCGTTCTTGGTTCGATTGGTAAAGTTGAATTCGTGCCCTTTTATTATTACATTATTATTTTTTTTATTGTCGATTCATTCAGCTTATCCCGATTATAATCGACAGGTTCTTCTAATTCCTTATTTTAATGGCAATTTTTTAAATTGTCATTTTATTGATTTGAGGGATCAGTTGCCTAGTTGATTCCTAATTTTACCTATTTGGAGTCCGGATCCTGTCTAATTGCAATGATGTGAACCCTATAATTATTTGGAGTCTGGATCTGTCTAATTACAACGAATTCAATGCACTCAGAGAATCCTTTAATTAGCCTTTTAACTTTGGTTAAAATGTTTTAACTCTTAAAGTTAAATTTTTATATGTTGTCTAGAAACTAAAGTTAAATTATTTAATTCTAAGAGTTTGTGAATATTAATCATAATTAATGAGGGATAAAGGGGACACGTGTTAACTTGTGGGTGTGATTGATTGAATATGATCCCAACTCAATTGCAAATGAACTTGTGGAGAGTTTATTTAATTCCTATTAACTATGGTTAAGATTTATTATCGTTTGGGGTTCAACAATATACTTTATTTTAGAAAAAAAATATTTTAAAAAGTACTCTTAAGACTAATAATTTTTTTAAAAATCAAAATTATATTGTTAATCTCAAAGATTAATGAATCTTAACCACAGTTACTATTGAGACGAAAAATGATACGTATTTAATTGTGGTCAGGGGAGGGGCGAGGGAGGCCCATGGCCTCCACAAATTTTTTGGTTTTTTATATAATTTTTTTAAATATATTATTACTATTATTTGTATATAGTGCTCCCCCCCCCCCCCCCCCCCCCCCAAAAAAAAAAAAGAACTCTATTTAGTTGACCATGTGGGAAGATTGGCCCCTTCAAAATTTTGTAATTTTTTTTATAGATATTATAAAAATAAAATTAATTTTATTTAGAGCAGTGATTACTGGACCACACATTTGACTAGAAAATCGAATGTCTATCCCTTTTAACACTCCTTTTAATTATGGTTAGACTTAACTAAATTATGGTTAATAATTTTTTTTAAAACTAAGGTTGGATGGATGAATCCTATGAATGAGTGAATCTTAACCATAGTTGGTGGGTGTTAAGATGGGCATGGACCAATGAGGACCGACGTTGAGCTACATAGCCGAATGTGCAGCCACTATCTATTTTCTTTTTTATTTGAGCAGTGATTAGCAGACCCTGGGATCTGCTGCTCAACTTACCATTGTGTTCTTGTGTTCCTTTTAACACCTGTTAACCCTAGTCAAGCTTAACTTCATTAAAGTTAAGATTTTTTTTTTCTAAAAATCAAGGTTGAATTGTTTAACCTAGGGGTGAGTAAATCTTAACCATAGTTATTAAGTGTTAAAAAGTGGGATGTGGACCAATGAGGACAGTCCATTTCATTACATAATGAAAACCACGGATAAGTAAAGCATTTTTCTTTTTATTTATATAATGGCTCTCTCAAAATAAGCATGCGACCTTTATTGAAATGTAATATTAATGAATTTTATGGCCACAATGGATCCATTCGATGTTATGATATCCGTCTTTTTGGGGACTCAGAATGTTCGAGCTTCTCCAAGCGATGAATTCAAGAAATACATTTGCTCTATCACTGTCAAAACCCTCAAGAGCAGTCTTGCCCATGCAGCTACTCATGCCCTGCCAAGTGATGTTGATCCAGACCAGGAGGATGCTCCGAAGATGGTCGCCCCAGTCTCCATGGAGACCCTTGTTGCCATTATGGGTGACATGTCTACAACTCACTCTGCCTTCGCTGCTCGGGTAGATGCTCGGTTCGACATGCTCGATGCATCAATCGCCTCCCTACAATAGGATGCTCGTGGCTTTCAGAGCCGTTATGATCAGGACTATGATGCTCCTTGATAGTGGTGCTTGTGACCCTTTGGTCTAGTTCTCTTCTCTGGTTGTTATGACTATTTCAGACTGTTTTTATGGTGTTGTAATTCTGGATATGTTTCCAAGACATGACTTCTGCACACTCTCTATGCTTCTTGATTATGGTTGTGTTTGATAAGTAGATACTATTTGTGTTCTGGGTATGTATCCAAAAAAAGGTTTTGGATATAGTATGTCATTCTGTATGGCCTATTTTGATTATATCATGTTGATTGCATCATTTTGATATGTGCTGAATTTTTGGATATTATTATCTTTTGATGCTTCATGATCTTTGTTGGATGGGTTTACTACACCTTGTTGAATTTAGGGATATATGACACTTGTTGGATGATATTGGATTGCTTTCTATTCCCTACTCATCTTATTCTCAACTACTTATTATGGATTGTTACTATTGATTGCTACTTAACTGCTTGATCTTTGCTTTGATTATATATTTCTTGGTTTTCCCTTGGCTATTCTTGCCAAAAAGGGGGAGAGAGGTAACTCATGATCACACATATAGATGTCTCTCATGGTAGAGGTAACTCACATAAGGGGAGATGTCTCACGTAGGGGAGAGCAAATGAACTTTTAGTATGTTGTATCTCATTACTCATATAAGGGGAGTGGGAGCACATCTCTTAGCCCTCACTTCACTTGTCTTAGTATGGTAATGATTCATATATATTGCGTGTATTTTTTGGCTTATAATCTTATATGTTCTCTCATGTTTCACCGATGTTTTGTTTTAAGCATGAGCATATTTTCAGGAAGCAGATTGCGCCGTCCTCATCTTCATGACAAGAATTAGTTGTTGGTCATATTGTAAAATTGTCAGGTCATGTAAGATTCAAGTTTGAATTTTATTTTTGGCTGTTTCTTAGCCTAAGTCATGTAAAAGTCATAGGCTTTGCTTTGTTATTCAGTTTAGGAGAGTGTGGTCTTTGTTATGTTCGTTACTGTTTTTTTGTCACGGAATTATCAAAGGGGGAGATTGTAAAGTCCAGATTTGGATTGGCTAATTCCGTAAGACAAACTATGAGTTAAAGGTATCTCAGTCCAAGATGTTTCAATTCCCAAAATCCATGAGAAGACAAAGAAAGTTGTTGATCATGTGCCGCAAACGTGCGTAGGAATGGTAAGAGACTTAGATGACATCTACTATAGGAGGAATTGACCTAGATAATGTCTGACATGCACTTTGTGGTTAGAAACAAGTCAAGGTAGTTAAAAATCAGTTTATGAGCTTTTTCCAAGTTGGTGGTTTAAACCATAGAATGGTCATTCGAACCACGGAGCCAAATTTGTATAGAGAAAAAATCCAGTAACTCGGGTTATGGGGTGGTTCGGTGGTTCGAACTTAACCCATGGGCGTTCGAACCACCTTGCAGAAAAATAGTTTTTAGAAGGTTTCCTTTTCCCCTTTTTGGTTTACCCATATAAACTATTGTTCCCTATTACGAATTAAGGTTTTTGAGACTAAGAGGAGAGGCTCCCAAAGTTGTTCTAGGGTTCCCACTTTGTGGATGATTTATCCATTTGAGCTCTCTCTAATGTTCTAGACTAGAGTGCAAGTTTCTATCGAAAATCTTTTCAACTTGCTTAATTGATTCTCATTGTTCATGAGATCACTCTAGGCCTGTGTTTAAACTGAATTAAAACCCTTAAACTCCTTTGAGAGTAGAAACTTGGTTGGCAGGTACTAAAGCCTTCGAGGAAGGAGATCGGTCCCTATAGAGGGATTTTATAATTATGGTCGGAGAAATCCGGAGCCGCCGAGGCGAAGATCACAAAGTTCTGAGAGGAGCACAATCAGTTGATGGTTGATCACGTTGGCTTGCGAGCACATGGTTGCTTATTGAGACATTGAGGATTTTCCGAGGATCGTTGTGTAGAGTCCAGTTGAGTATAGTCCAAGTCTGTAAGTATTTGTTGTTTTTGCTCTTAGTTAAATCTCTTTCATCTAGACGAGGTTACATGGTTTTTCTCGAAAGGGTTTTCCATATAAAAATCTTGGTTTCATGGTTTGTGTGTTTGATTGGTTGTTTACCGTTTCAGCAACTTTAATTGATAAAATTAAAATTGGTAGACAAATCTTAGAAAATCTATTCACCCTCCTCCCTCTAGGTCTTGTTGATACATAAAGGGATAATTTCATTGACACTTAGCGGCTCAGGGAGGTCTTTAGCGCTCTTTTGTGGGATAGATTTCTCTGTTGACGTTGTTTATCTTCTGATGACCCTGACTTGGTTTGTTCAGTCTTGGAAGAGCACCTGTTGAATTGATTTCAAAGTTTAACACTTTCCATCCCGTTGAATAATCAACTTGTTTATTTTTATCAAATTACCCCTTGTAGGCATTGGAATCTAGTTCAATTCATAATCTAGGCGGCTCAAAATAAAATATACAAAAAATGAGTCATTTCATTAAATGCTTAAAACGGTACACAGACCTAGTACAAAGGAAATAAAAAGAGGGGCCACTGGCTGACTAACTGACTAGACCCTGACAAAGGCTAACTCATGTACAAAATAAGAAAATAAGGGGTGAAAGTAAGATACTGAAATACAATAAGAAAGAGATTGCTCAAAATTTTGGCAGTAGAGTTATCAGGCTGATGCTCCTTGGTTTCAGGGTGCTACATGATTTGGAAGAGGAGACTGGGTGATGTTAGCATTCCCCAGTGCTAAGCAGATCTTTCCCCTCTCCAGCATGTCCTAGACAATATGTTTTAGGTCGTAGCACCTATTAGTTGGATGCCCCGGAGTCTTATGATACCCATAATGTTGGTCTGCTCTATACCTTTTGGAAGATAAGCCAGTGGAGGTTGGGGATCCTTCAATGTAATCAACCGTTTGTCCATCAGATATGAAAGGAGTCCTGACAATGCATAGGGGATGGGTGTAAAAACCCGAGCACTCCTCAACTCAAATGTCATCTGATGTGAGAGCAGTTTATCCTGAGCTTGCTGATCATGTTGAGGTCGAGGGATCCGAACTAGTGCTGATACTATCATCTTTACCTCTTCTTCTCTTTTCCTACTATCTTTTCTCAGTGGTGGGGGAGGTTGGTTAGAGGAAGATTGAAATATCTATGTTCAATGATTCTTTTGACCTAGAGGGGGGGGGTGAATAGGTCTTCCTAGCAAAGTCTACCAATTTTAATTTTACCAAGTAGTTAATCAGAGTTATAGCAAACAAAGTAATCAAGTGCAAAAAATATAGAAGACATGAAATCCACCACACAAGAGATTTTTACGTGGAAAACTCTTACGGGAAAAACAACAAAATCTATTCCAACACCAAATTCACTAGATGAATCTTACCCAACCGGACACCAAACACTGTTCCTCAGTACATATTCTTCGTTTTAAAGTCCACAAACTCCTCGTTCGATCCCTGCGACAGCATCTCCGATTCTTCACCGGCCAACGCTTCTCAAAGTGTGCAACCACGATCTCCGTCCTCGACTGCTTTAGCCCATGCCAACCAAACACTCACACAGAGTTTACAAATTGATATGAAGATTTAGAACAGCTCTTGTGGGATCTCAATCACAGAGGAGATCAACCGATGCATGAACAAGATATAAGAGGTTCAAACTTGCATCATCTAAAGAATGAGAGATGAGAACTAAGGGTATCCACCAAATGAGGATTTAAGAACCCTACGATCTTCAGTATAGTCTCTAAACTCTCTCACAACTTCTTTAGAACGAGCTAAGGAAACACCTATTAAATAGTCAAGGCAATAACAATTGCCAAAACAAATTTTGGATGACTTTTAAAAACAAAATATACGAGGTTTGTTCAAACGGCCATGAGGGGTGTTCGAACGGCCAGAGATTAGCACAGATTAGGACAAGAATGGAGTGTTAGAGAGGCTACTAGAATCGTATTATATTCAACCGTTCGAATGGCTAGCAAACCGTTCTGTGGCGTTCAAATGGCTCAGCTGGTTGTTCGAATGGCCTATGCATATTTTGGGAATTTTACTCAAAACCTCTACCACTTCATCCAAGCTACTACTTAGGCCATCCGAAGGCTATTTCAACCACTTTGGTCAATTTCTAATCACCTAGGGTATATGATAAAACTTTTCTAGGTCAATTTCACCTATGATAACCACTAGGTATCTAGATCACTTACCATCCTAAGAGTGTAAGCGAAGCTTCTACCGAAATATACTTCACTTGAGTCTTTGGAATTTCATCTTCACCAAACATAATCAACCAGAGGAACAACGACACTAGACTTACGTTGACACTATTTTGACATCGGAATTATGTCAATACAATTTATGATTTTACAAGGATGCACCTCTAGAGAACATATCCGATGCTCCTACATCCCCCATTGTTGCCTCTATCCTAGCGCCACCTTTAGCAATGATGCTAAAATTGGAGATAGGTTGCGCTGCTAAGAGAGTCTTGAATGAGTGCTTGAGTATACAAAGGAATGTTGTCATTAACTCGTCTTCGGGCAGAGGGGTGTTCATTTTCCCGGCAGCTCTCTCCACCGAACAGAGTATTCAATGAAGGCTCCATTTTCCCTCTGTGACATCCTTTCAAGAGCTGCCCTCTATAGGACCAGATCGATGTTGTAGGAGTACTGATATAGAGCCCCAGATTTTCTACAAACACTGATCATGTGAGTGAATAGTGCTTTGCACTAGGTGTATACAAGCTAAGGTCTTCCATGTGATCTTAGCATTGGGTTAATGCTAAGGGGAACACATTTTTTGTGTAAAAGATGTGATATGTATTATATGAGTTGAGGATTGGGTGTGTTGTGAGCCTTATGGGTGAAAACCAAGTTCACTGTTAATAGTACCTAGGGCACTAGTATTGGAAGGGTCAAAGGCCTTCATTATAGTTGGGTTTGGTTAATGAGAGTGAGAGTTTTCACATGAAATTACTGTGATATGAGTTTAGCATATGAGCCAAGGGGTGTGAGGTGTCTTTGGGAAAAGAAGTTAAGAGTATAAAACATACTCTTAGTGTTAAGTGAATAAGTGCATATAGAGGTCAAGGCCTCTATGTATTTTCTTGGGTGGTTCTCAGTGAAATGATGGTTCGATGTATGTGTGTCAAGTCTCAAAACAAGAATATCATGATGCTCTAGGTGTTAAACACGAAGGGTATGAAAATACCCTAAGTCTTGGTGTTTTAGGTCTATACGGATCAGTTTAATGTTCATGAGGGTTTCAACTAAGAGTGGAAGTACTCTAAGGGCTGTGAGTGTTTAGGTGATCAAAGGAATAGTATGAACGCATACTATGGTCATTTAGAGTGTTGAGAATTGACTTGTACTATCCGGTGAATAGTGTTGTGAATAGTGTCGGTTCATGAGTTGTGAATGTCAAAAGCCTTCTGGTATTGTTGTGGTTGTAGAATAAGCTATAATGAGGGTCTTAATTGGGTAGGATTATGTGTAGCTCAAAAACACTGAGTATAAGAATACTCTAAGTAAGTGTTATGGTGTTAGGGCCACATGAATCTTAATGTTCATGGCGGCTTTTGTTTTCCATGGATGTGTTAGAAATTGTGTTAGGGTCCTAACGACCTTTATGAATGGCTTAAGGGTGTTAAAAAAAAAGTGTGAAACACTCTAAGTGATCAAAGTATGATCAAAGTTCAAAAGAAAAAGGATGACTTTACATACCCTCAACTTTAGGGAGACATAGTTTTGTCACCGCTGGTCGGAATCAAGTGATTCTTGAATTTTTGGAAAGATATCGAAACCCTCTTCAAGGTTCATGTTTATTATTTTTCCATATTTTTAGTAGAGGATAGGTTAAATGTTGGATTTCCGGAGTTGGGTCTATTAAAAATCTGGGCTACTGAAATCTATTTCCAGACTAGTCAGCTTCAGAGCCCATTTTGGTAAATAAAAACTCAGAATTATGATTTTTTTATTAGACACAAATTGTTCCCCTTTAAATGACAAGTCCAATGCAAGTTGAATCGTCAAAATCGGATAAGTGAGTCAAAACTTTTGGCCAAAATACCAAATTGGGAAAAATCTGGAAAGTTTTTGCCGAAGGTATGATCGTTTGTAAACAACCTACGAATGATCGTAGACACTCTACGAACATTCGTAGAGTCCCAAAAACTGGGCAAACTTACTGGAAAGTCTACGATCGATCGTAAGAAGCCTACGAACGATCGTAGACGCACAAATTAGTTTTAAAATAGCGGGATTTTTTGGGTTTCTACCCTCTGGGCCTATAAATAGGGACCCAAATTGGGGGTTTTTGGGTTACCAACACTAAGAAAGGATTTGGGAGAGAAAGGGGCGAAAAATCTAGGGATTCCAAAAATTGGGTTTTGTTGGAAATCAAGTGGAGATCAAATTCAAGCTTCCACAAGCTTGGATCTTCATCCTCGAGCGTGGATATCCATTTTCAAGCTTAAGCTCATGTTCAATCATCCTTCCAAGCCAAGATTTAACATTTGCAAGGTAAGTATTTCTACTATCTAGCTTTGCTATGATTAAAAGATTGAAATGAGGATGAATTTATGGGTTGAATGAAAATAGTAAGAACATTCTATTACCTAACTATGTTACGATGCAAATAGTAAATGTAGGATTTTGGATAAACTACATTATGATCAAATGAGTAAATAGGGGTTTAAGATTTGAGGGTTTTTCAATAAAAGGGTGAATATAGTTATACTTGTATGTGAGTGTTATTATCTTCCAATAAACTATGATTATAAGTATGATGTGATGAAATAGGCTTAAAAGCCAAGATCTTGGTGATGTGATGTAATGAATGAAAGTGTTCTACATTTCTATAATTGTCCAAGTATACTAGGATGCTAATAGATCTAGTATGAACCATGTGAAATATTTAAAGCTTTCCATATACACATGCCGAATAAGTTTGCATGTTTAGGGATTTCTGAAACATACTACAATGTTATATGTCTTGATGGAAGCATGCCTTGAAGGTTTATGCTTTTCTAAGTCCCATATGATGTTCACAAGTACTTGTTGCACGCACCATTCTTGCTTGCCCGTTTTCTCGTAACTATGGTATTTCTAGATAATAAGAAAAATGTTTCAAAGAAGCTCGTAAGAAAGATGAATATGCTCGTAAGACTTAACAAGCAAACTTTGGGTGGGTGTTTAGTGGGATAGCCCGAAGAGCGTCACTAACCATCTGATATTCTCAAGCTATTTTGGGTGGATGTTTAGGGATGGTACAAAGGGCACCACTAACCACCTGATATTCCCAAGCCAACAAGTAATGATAAGGACTCGTAAGTACTCATGAAGAACTTGTAAGAACATGAAGAACTTGTAAGAACTCCTAAGCAAAGACATGACTCATTTTCTACGAAGGTTTTAAGGCAAGATTTCAAAAGCTATGCACACTTGATTTATCAGCTTGAAGTATGATCTTGATGATGTATTGGGCATGAATCCTGAACTATTATGTTTTGTACTCTTATGCAATATTCAGTTATTATAGCATTGTTAGTTAGTATTTTGTACACGTTGAGTATTCCATGCTCAACCTGTAGAGCCCCGAAACTTTTTGCATATGTCTTGATATGTGTGCCAAGGCATGTTGCCTATGTAATCTCAATCTCAATGAAATGGGAATTTAAAACTTTGGGAAATCTTGTCAATAATGCTATAATAAATTAAATAAATTATTTAAGCGCGTATATAAGCTTTAAAGAGACCCCAGTCATGTTTAGGAAAGGTCAAAAGGGAACTAGGATCACTCCAAGTAGTGAAAGGTGTGGAAAAATGGACTCAGGATCAAATTTGTAGAATAACCGATTGCTCGGTCCATTCAGCGATCGATCGGTCCACAACCGATTGCTCGGTGGCTATCGACTGGTTGAAAATTTTGTATGGGGAAATTTTCCAGAGAGCACGTTTTTGGCCGATCGCTCAGTTAGGAAACCGATCGATCGGTAGGCAACCGATCGCTCAGTATTAAGCACCGATCGATCGGTGTATCGTGTTTTGCAGGAATTTTAGTAAGGGTGCTTTCGTCTTTTTGGAGATTCACTCATGCCTTGAAGGCTTTGCCCGAGCATTCCTAAGTTGAGCACTTGTGAGATAGAGAAAGAGGAGAAGGCGATTTCTAAACCTAGGGTTTGTTTTTGGAAGAGAAATCAACGGCTTTGAGACCCTAGATCACTTCAAGCTCGGCTCTTCTTCAAGATCACGACTCGAGCACTCGTGGAGAGCGTTCTCCAAGCTAGGGCAGCGACTCACGCTCGTTTTGGAAGGAGGATTCTTTCCTCATTGTCAAGGTCGGTACCATTTGCTACCCTCCTAGTTATAGTCCCTTCTTTTCCTTCATTTTTCTTTAGTTTTCCCTTATATATCCATGTATTATGAGATGGGTTGTGTGGATGTGGTGAATGGAGATGAATGGGCGATAGGATGCCGTGTGAATGATGTAATGAATGAAAAAGGGAAGGACATTGTTCCAATAATAAACATACATGTATGATGTGAGTAAAACCCACCTAGAAAAGCATGTTGTATGGTTAATAAATAATGAATATACCATGTTTGATGAAATGCCAAGGTGAATAAAATGAATGATAAATTAAGAAAATGCATGCTTGAGGTTTATGGAAATTGTTAGGGTCATGATAGTGTGATTATTTGTTTTCCCTAAATGATATGAATATCAAATTGCTCAAATCATTGATGCTTTATGCGTTGTGAATTACCCAAATGTCATATTTAAATTCAAATGCAAGTATGCACACGATTCCACGAGCACGGCATGCATGGCATGGTTTATCGGTATTTCAAGAATGAGGTTTAGAGGTGGGACATATCTTACGATATGTTTTACCTCGCTTTTCACAAGAAAACAAGAATAAACATTCCACGAGGGGTTTCCCCTCACTCACAAGTGCATAGCATAAAGAAGGGTCTCCCTTCCCTTGCAAGTACATATCATGAAGAAGAGTCTCCCTTCCCTCTCAAGTGCATTGCATAAAGAAGGGTCTCCCTTCCCTCTCAAGTGCATCTCACAAGGACATCTCACAAGTGTATCTCACAAGTTACACGATCACAAGCAAGCACGCATGACACGCATGGCATGGCATGGCATGACACGATAGCTAAGAATCAAGAAAGACAGACAAGACAAGTTTTCAAGCACGAAAATGGTATTTTAAGTCAAGTCAAGTGGACGGTGTTTTCAAGGGTTTTTATCGGCTTTTATGAAATGCAAGCATGATTATCAATTGCTTTGTTTCCTCGTTATGATATCAATTGCTCCTGCTTTATATATGTGAACCGCTTCCTGCCTCCTATGCTGCTATGGTTTTGCTATGACTGTTGGTTAGCATTTGGTACACGCTGAGTATTCCATGCTCAGCCATACTTCTTATGTCAGCAGGTTCTGAGGGAGCTGCTGCTCCATTCGATGTCTATGCTCCGAGCCCTTGGATGGAGGAGGAGTACGTCAAGGAACCTTTGGAGGAACCTCCGGTCGAAGGTTACTATTAGGTGGTTATAGATTCTGAGTGATTAGCTGTGGGTGAGTTGAGAGACATATCCATGTATTTTGGCGGGCCTGTCCGCACTTTCTTTTGGTTTCCTTTTGTATTAAACTTGAATCACTGTATGTATATACATAGAGGTTGTTAGTCTTTCGCTGTGCTATGTTAAAGTATGTTTCCGTTGTTTTGTCCTCTATTTTTTATGCTCTGTGAGTTTTTGTAGGTTGTTATGGTCAGGCAAGTCATGCAAGTCATGATGAGTCGTCCAAGATTCACTCTAACTCCTAGGGTGGGTTTTGGGTCGCGACACAACCGTACATTTTATGTCAGTAGGTTAGTTCGACATCTGTGATCTCAGTCCTTGGGTCGAGGAAGACTATGACGAAGAGGAGCCAACAGAGGCTCAGCTAGAGGAGGATAGGACCTTGATAGGTGCCCTTATCCTAGATATTACTGAGAGTGAGTGAGAGAGAGATTACATTGTATTTTGATGAGTGGGCTTGTTCACTCTTGTTTTGGTTTAATTATTGTACAAACTTGGAATACAGTCATATGTATAGAAAGAAAAAAATTTGAGTTCACGCTTCCGCATTGTTTTGCTTCCGCATTGATGTTGTTTCCGCTATAGTATGCCTTGTATCTGTTGTTGGATGGTTTGACAGGTTGTAAAGTCCATATTTTTAGTGTTGGCATATTCCGGTGTCAAAACAAGTGAGTTTAGTGTATCTTGTGTCATTGCCTTCAAGCATCAACGACAAGTGAAGATGAAGACCGAAGAAGATAGGTTGAAGACATTTCAATCATTTTCTTCTCGTTTCACTCATAGGATGGTAAGTGACCTAGATACCATGTTACCTTAGGTGGGAATTGACTTAGAATAATCATACTATGATACCTTAGGTGGAAATTAACTTAGAGTAATGATATGGACCTTAGGAGATTAGATATGTAGCACAAAAAGTGTTTAAGGTTCTTAAAAACCAAGGTTTCTTGTAAGAGGCATATCTCACAAACCGTAGCTTTGAATTTGCTCCATAATATATCAAATCGACCATGTCGAAAAGATTTACAACTTTCGTGAAGGAAGGGAGAGCAAATTCCAAGTTTTTAAGTCTCGGTCGATCGAAAACAGTGAGGGTCGACCCTGACCTGCCTAGAATTTGTATGGGAAAAATTACCAGAACACAAGAAAAGTGAGGGTCGACCTTGAGGGCTTTGCGTCGACCGAAGTGCACATTTGGGTCGACCCAAAGCACCCAGGGCCGACCCTGATATGAATTTTCTTCCTATTTTGTTTTTAGCAACTTCTATAAACATGGTTTTGCTTCTCTATTTAAGTAGAACCCTTCTAGTCCGTAAAAGTAGACTTTGGGAGTATGTTGAGAGTACTTTAGGGTATCCCTAGAGTTCATAGAAACTCATGGAATTATTTTATCTCCTCCCTTCATTAAGCTCTCTTGAATCCTAGAGTTTGCAAACCAATCTTCCATTCTTGCTTTCTTGGACTTTCCTAGTGATGGAGTCTATCTAGGAGTTGATTTTAATCAAACCATCAACCCGTTCTAGAAAGAAAAAATTGGCCGGAGTGTTCCGGAGCCTTTGCGAAGGAGATCGATCTGAGAAGGATTGTGGATGTGTGATTTGGTCGGTGGAATCCGAAGCCGTCATTGATGGAGATGGATCGGAAGATCGTGGTTGTTTTGGAGATCTAAGAGAAGTACGAGCTACTACGGTTGATCACAGGACTTGTGAGTACGTGATGACTTTTCGAGGCGTGGAGGACTAAGAACTGAAGGAACGTAGTGTCGAGTCCGAATAAGTCAATTTCGAGTCGTGTAAGTTCTTGTTGACTTTATCTTAGTGATATCTCTTGACTGGACTAGGTCCCGTGGTTTTTCCTAGAAGGGTTTTCACGTAAAAATTGCTTGTGTTACGGTTGGTTGTTTTTCCTTATTCCGCACTTTAAAGGACATCATCCCTTAATTATTAACTTAATTGTTAAATACATAAAAAGGGAAGATAGACTTATTGGGAAACATAACCATCCCCTTGAATTTGTGAGTTCTTGACTCAAACATAGATTTGGGATTCACCAGATCGGATTTTTTCACAGGTTATGATAGTAACGTCTAAAGTCTCACCTAACTCTTAGTGGGGATTTTGGGGCGTTATAACTGGTTCACAAACGCCTCACATAGGCCCGTACAGATTTTGTTGAGGTCCACCTTGATGAACCACTGCATTGCTGAACCTTTTAAGCTTTTCTGAAATAGCTACACCAGTAGCTTATCTCTGTGCTTTAGTTGGAATAGTTCTCCACTATAGACCCTCAGGTGTGTTTCTGGACATCCCTTCTCATTATACTTTTCAAAGTCAGACATTCTGAAGACCTGAGAAAATTGAATCCTTGGGTGCACGCACATGTCCTTGAAATTGGTGGATGAAAGGTTGTGGGATCCCTGAACTTTCTTCACCAACTGTTCTAACTTCTCTATCATCTCCCTATATACATCTGGTATTTTTGCTGAGTTGGAAGAGATGTGAGCTGACCCAGTCTGATGCTCAATGTCAGTCCTGACTTCCTCCTCTTCAAATTGGTCTATGATTGGTGTAGGGATATGATGAGTGGCTTGTGGTTGGATGGGGGGTGGTGGAATGTTGGGAATGATATGTAGTTGTGATTGAGTGGATGGTGATGGAGTGTTGGGAGTGATCTGTGGTTGAGGTTGTAGTTGAGTGGATGGTGGTGGAATAGGGTTCGTAGTGTGTGATGGGTTTTGAGGTGATGAGTTCGGTGCACAGGCTGGTTGAGGATTAGAGAAGGAGAAAGCATGTGTTATAGCTCGTAGGAGGTCCTGCATGATGTTGTTTAACTTTTCAATTCTTTGGGCATTCTCAGTCACTCTTGCCTCAAAGTCTGTATTTTTTTGTTGTGATATTAGGGTATCAAGCTGAGTTTCATGGTTATCCTAATGTTCCATGTCGCGATTGATAGCTCTGGTGTTGGCTGGGCACATTCGTCAGAGATTTTGCGTAGTTTAATTCAGGGTTTACTCTGAAATAGAGAAGATCAGAAGTGAGGATTGGAACGGATGAAAAAGAAATTTTAGAACGCATGCATATGATCTAACATAGTCTAAATGACATGCATGAGAGAATGAGATATTTTATTTTATTATTTTTAATTTTTTTATTAGCATGCTTGAACAGGGTATGACATGACATATGTGATCCAATAGGGTAGGCGGACAGAGATACGCTCTACTAACCAGAGTTGTTGGTAACTAGAGCCTACTGGGCCAAAGTTGAGATGGGTTAATGGGTTAACCCATTACAACCTATGATTTGAACCTCGCATGTGTGTCTTAGAGAGAAGGTCGAATGTTTTATTAGAAAACAACAAACATAACCCAAACATGCCCCTAGATAGATGTTTATCCAGGTAAGGGTTCGCTGATGCTCAGCTACGGATGGGGCAGGTATAAATTGCCAGCAGGATAGGGCTAGGAATGTCCCTTATGATAGGCTGCTTGAAGGCTTTACATCTACCTAATTATATGTTTATGTTGGGTTAATGCAGGTGTTCCTAAGATAATTGGGGTTTACTTGACACCGTATATGTGACTCTCCAGTATAAGCATGTTGTTTTAATTATACTAATTAAGCAAATAAAGCAAGATTAAGGGAAAAAGAGAAACTAATCCTAGGTGAGCTGGACCCGTCAAGGCTGCCAACTTACCCGACTTGGCGGGATCAAGCTATAGTAGTTCTTACAAACAAGCATGCTAAGTTGGTTGGTTGATGTAGGATTGATTGAATTTTTTTGGTATTTTGATCATATTTGAATGTTTTTGGCATTTTGAGATTTTATCATGTTTTTTGTTTTCATATAGGTAGGGTTTTGACAAACTTAACTAAAGTCAAATTTAATCCAAGAGAAGGTTAAGATGGAATTAGGCTAAAAGATCATATTTAGAACATAAAGAGATGTGTTTGTATTATGGATAATAGATGATCTATTGCCAACACCTATTTTGTTGGATTTGTGTTGACGATAAATCAAATACAATTGCCTTAGTATGAGGCATTTTGGACAACATCCTCTTTTAAGTATTTAAACCATCATTTACTCATTCAAAATAAAACATGAAGGAATAAGAAAGAAATAAAAGAAGAAACATGTAGAGAAATTGAAAACTCATCATCTCCCTTTTAATGTGGTCCATTTACACCATTATAAATGGTGTAATGGGACCGATATAAAGGGGTCCTATGAAGGTTAGAGGGGGATGAACTTTCACAAAGAATTCCATAAGGAATACTAGAATCTCAATAAAAAAAAACAAAATGAAAAAAGAGGTATAACATTAGCGTCCACTCTCTATGGGTTTACCCATATCTACACTTGTAGAACATAAAAAAGAAAAAAATATACATGTACATAAAAATGATAATGAGAATCTCTCATTGCTTTTGAAATGAAGTCCCTTTACACCATTAGATTGGTATCGAGAGACCCAACTATGATTGAGAAGGGAGATGTTCTTTCAATGATTCTATAAAATGACTAGAAATCAAGATGGAAAGAGATAAACATAAAACAAAGAAAAAAAGAAAATGATAAAAGGATAGTCTATTCCTCCAAGTCTTCTTCTCCAATGCTCCAAGAGGTGAGAGCTTTTTAGAGTCCCAAAAGGAGGAGAGTTAGTGGAGAACTTAAGGCTTTTAGTCTTAGAATTCTCCTCACACTCTAAACCTTAGTTTCTTCTCACTTCTTCAAGGCTCGAAAAGAAAGATAAATGAATGAAAATTTTCTATTGGGTTATGGGGCCTAAGAAGTGTATTGACTCTAGAACTTGAGAATTTTTAGAAGGGCTTGAGAATGAAGATGATGGAGAACTAGGGTTCCTACTTTGGAGTTTTGGAGATAAGTGAAATGACTTATGAGGGTTTTATATTTATAGAGTTTTCAAAGGGTTGTTACAATTTGGTAATTAATACAGAGGTTGTTGAGGAGAATGGAGGTGATGGTTAGTCAAAAGGGATGTAATTGATGATTGGATAGTCCAAAAAGTGTATACTTGGTGAGAGGTGATTAGTTGGTCAAAAGGGTTTAAGAGAATTAATTATTTTGTAAGAGGTGTACGAGAGTAAGAGAGGTGATTGGTTGGTCAAAATGAGTGTAGTTGGTGATTGAATAGTAAAAAAGAGAGGAGTGCTAGCCATGTCGCATATACTCCATATTTTTCCACAGATGCAAGTTGGAGCTAGCACGTGGAGATGTTTCATATTTTAACCATTAAAATAAAACAAAATCAGACAATGTTTGGCATTTTTCCCTAGTTGCGTCTTTGGAAGATTTGCGACTGGAACTAGCAAAATCCTAAAAACGATGTGTACTTGGTGAAAGGTTATTGAGTGGTAAAAAATGTGTGTAAACACACAAAAATGAGGCTATTTGAGGCTTGAAGAAAAAAATAAAAGGTCTTTTGCAGGAAAGTAGAAATTTGTGGGTTTTGGATGTAGGTTGAATGAATATGGGTATATGGACTAGATCTTGTTGATAATGGGTTGTTAGTAGATGAGTCATGAGTTCTGGTTATTGGACTTTGACCATGAAAATTGGGCTTGCACTATGGTAATTAGGCTTTGGCTAAAGCAATTGAGCTATGACTAAGACAATTGAGTACTTTGGCTTGGGTAGTGGATTAGGTAATTGAGCTTGATTGGGTTGTTTTGGTATAAGTTTGACTAAATGGGCTTAGGCCTTGGGTGAACTTTGAAGCCTTTGAAGAAGCGGGAAGAGGGATAGGAGGTGCAAAAATGGGGTGTTTATAATACTTATTATTAACATGTCATGTCTTAATAGTGGGGACAAATAAGATTTGTGTGTCCAGATGCACACAAAATGGTCTCATTCCAATTTAAATTACACAAAATGGACCGGTTATGTGGATTTACCCTTATCGCACCTTAGTGGTTACCTTAAAATGTGATTAAATTACCTCCTGACCCTTCCCTTCCCCTCCCGCCCCCCGAACAAAATGAAAAACAAAAATCCGATAAGAGTTTAAATATGAGTTCGGGCTCCCATTTGAAAGTTGGAGCCAGAATTTTCAGTGCAAAATAAGTGACACTTTGGTAATTATTTGGCAAGTGAATGACTTTGTGTAACCAGAATTTAAATAATTTTGAAACTGCCACAACATTTCTTAAACTCATCCTTTTTCTTTTTATTTAAACTAAAAGGGTGTGGATTAGCAATCGTCCCTGTTGTAGAGGACTTCAAAATCAACCTCAATAAGAAAAAAAAAATAAAAGAACAAAAGAAATGGCATTTATCACTACAACACCTCTCTTCAGAAACATTTAAATATTATTCCTTTGAAATTTTAAGTGTCTAAGAGCTACAAGGCTACAGAAAAGATCATTGCCGGTGGCGTATGAAATTTTCGTAATTATCAAGTAATGAGTGGCCGTATGAAACTCTTGAGTTTTGATCTATTCTTTCGTCAAGCCATTAGAGCATTCCTAGCAGCCTCACCAAAATAGCTTTTTAAAAGCTATTTTGGTGAGCCAATAGGCTAAAAAGTGTGAAATTTCCTCCCAGCAGCCTCACCAATTTGCATATTTCAATTTGGTGAGTGTACAGTACTCACCAAATCAAAAAAACTCTCTTTCCCTCCTTGTTTGTGGGCCCACACAAATAAAA
This sequence comes from Tetracentron sinense, assembly GCA_015143295.1. Classification (NCBI taxonomy): domain Eukaryota; kingdom Viridiplantae; phylum Streptophyta; class Magnoliopsida; order Trochodendrales; family Trochodendraceae; genus Tetracentron; species Tetracentron sinense. The sequence goes on from JABCRI010000537.1 coordinate 54,380, forward strand.
TAAAATTTTCTCTCCTCAGTTTTGGGTGTGGATGTGACACATATAATAAAATAATGATCATTTTTGCTATTTTGATGAGGCTGCTGGGGGTGTTTCAAAAAAATGGCTCACCAAACTCACTTTTTGTGAGTTTTGGTTATTCTAGTGAGGCAAATTTGATGAGGCTTCTAGGAATGCTCTTAGGTATATTAATAATCACAAGTGATTAAAAACTCTTGATAGTAGGTAGGATCTAAGTTGTGAGAAACATCAAGTGAGGTCCACAATTTAATGCATATGAGAGTTTTTAATCTGACTGTCCAACTCTCCATAGTACCTACTATTAAGAGTTTTTAATCAATTTCCATTATTACTATATAGGATAATGCTACCCATCGAGTTGACCATTTTAAATCAATTTCATATAGGTTAATGCTAGCTATCGAAAGTTTTTAATCAATTTCCATTACTATAAAATGCTAGTTGTACATTTTAATCAATTTCCATTAGATAGCTATGAGAGTTTTTAATCCATTTCCATTACTATATATGATAATGCTAGCTATACTTTTTAATCAATTTCTATTACTATATAAGACTAGCAGGTGGCACGTGCGATGCACTTGAGAGCAAGGGGAAGGAGTTACCCACATTTAATAGGAGTTAAAAGGGACACGTGTTAACCCACGGGTGCGATTGACCTTGCGAGTGGCATGTGCGATGCACGTGAGAGCGAGGGGAAGGAGTTAACCACAATTAATAGGAGTTAAAAGGGACACGTGTTAACCCACGGGTGCGATTGAACTCTCCCCGAGTTCAATTGCGATTGGCTGTGATTCTAAATAGATAGATGAGCAAGGGGTAGTTTGGAAATAAAATCAAAGGGTAGTAGTTCGGGTTTTAAAGAGAAACATTAAATCAAAATTTTGTTTTATGTAAGGGTAGTATGGGAATTTCAGAAAAATCATCTACGCCAGCCTCTCCCATTATAATAGTAAAGATAATGCTAGCTATCAAGAGTTTTTAATCAATTTCATTACTAGACAGGATAATACTAACTGTACTTTTTAATCAATTTCCATTAATACATAGGATAATGCTAGTTGTACTTTTTTTTAAAGAACCATTCTTCTTTTGATTGGATGGAGTGTTGGTTCAGTCTTTCTCTCAATAGATGATTAACACATGTCTCTCCCTTAAAAGAAAATGACTTTTAAAGAAATTGGAGCTAGCATTAGTCTACTATATAATGATGTAGCCCGGAGTTGAACCCACAAAAAAAGACGTAAAATGTGAAGGAGAAAAAAATTCACATAAGCGTGTTCCAATAATGTGAGAACACAAGTAAATTCAGTTTTACCCAATATTTGAAATGTAGACAAGTTTTTTTTGTTTTTTTTTATAGTCGAATAAGGTTAGGCTACAACTCCTTGATAGATTGGTTAGTAATAGTTAGAGGGACAAGTGCAAGCGACTAAATATGATGGGTCTATCAACTGTCATATTGTGAGAGAATAGTTATGGAATCATAAACAACCCTTCTCATTTTCTACAAGAAAATCTTGCTTTGCTCTTCTCAATGATTTTATGTCAACCCTAATACAAGTCAAACAAGACTATAAATTTGAGTTTACCTTATAATGACAAACAATTCCCGTAGGGTATATATGAAACAGATGGATAAGATGACTCACGAACTTGATCCTCAAAAAAGTTTTCTTAGGACCCCCAACCCTATACCTAAGGTATTTCACTTACCTAATCATTCTTTACAAACACATAAGCGGCTATATTCTTTTCGTGAGTATTTGAAATGAGTTTTTTAAGTCTCGGACATTTAGAATGTATACCCTGTTCTTTTGACCAACATCCTGAGACTTTAAAAAACCACGGAACTTTAAAAACCCGCAAAAGTAGGTGTTTAAACAACCAAGCTAAATGCTGGCCATATCAAAGCACATGCCCGCGAGCTTTTATTATTGACAGCCCCCGATACAAAGCAACTCGTAGTTGTTTTTCCATTTGTTCGATAGCTTGAAGTCTGTTCTCCTCTAATAAAAAAAAAAGGAAGTCTGTTCTTGCCATCGCCGGATACTGCTGACGTTGTTGTCATACACGGTCGTCGTCGCCGCCGTCGCCGTCTACAGTCATCGCCGTTAGTAAGCTCTTCTTTAAGACTTTATCTCTTCCATTTTTTCTCCTCTTTTTCTTCTTTTTCTCTGTAATTTTTGATTCAATCTCTTTCTTTCATTGTTCTTTTTTTTTTTTTTATTCATTCTCTTTGATTTGATACCAAGGGTTTGCCATTTCGTTGATAGTCCTAATGGTGCCCTGAAATTTCTAGGGTTTGCCTTTCGTTTGATTTCATATGTATCTGTAGCTTGGTTTGTTTGAGTTTCCTCTAATGCTTCTCCTCCTGGGAAATCTCGAGATGGGTTTTTACTAAAAGAAGAGATTTGTGTCTGCTTAGATGCTTGAATATTGAGAAATTCCAAATGGATTTCCCCAGAAGGCGAAGGAGCGATTTGGGGTTTGAAGTTCAGGGTTTTGTTTATTGTACATTGAGGTTTCGGGTCTTCAATTCCTGTGATTTTTTGGTATTACCATGTACTATGAATGTGTGATTTTCTGGTGAAAAACAAAAAAGATGGCTTGGGTTTGAAATAAACAACTCTCCTTTTGCTAAACAGGTGTTTGTTTTTATGCTCATTAAAATATGTTATTATGTTTAGACTCCCTAATGAGGAGAAATTTTCCTAATTTCACTTAAATGTCTGTGTAATAAGGGAAAGAATAAGAATAAGAAGAGAGAAGGGGAAAAATGAATATGTGTCACTTAGTTTTTCATCAACATAAATAGTGGCTCAAATGTACAAACATGTATGCTTATGTGGTTCTTTTTTTAATTGGAACATCAGTGATGATCTCTATCTTCTTCAACCTACTCATTTTTTTTCTTATGATGGCTTAAATAGATGAAGCATTAGAGGTTTGTTTCTTGAATTAGTGACTATATGCATTGTTTTTGGCAGATTGCCGGAGTGGGTATGACTGTTTCTAAGCCGAGGCAGCTTCACCAGAGATCCAATGCGGAAAGGTTTAGCTCGTTTCGATTGGTGATTATCTTACTTGAGACAAAGAAAGCTTTATATAGAACTTATTGCAAGTTCTTGATATTTCCAGGTTTTAATGGTCCGGAGGAGGATCATGATCACAAGAATTTGGTCACATGATACCTTCAACTATTCACGGTCATTGAGCATGACATCTGGAAACTACATCAAACTTGATGATCCACCAGAGCATCTAAATGTGCATGTTCGAGATGGGAATGTTTTGGCCATGCAAGAGAAGCCATGACAACAAAAGAAGTTCAGAAGACCGGGTACCAACTCCTGGTGGTCATTGACAACAATGTCAACAAGACGGGTGAAGTTTTCTTGGATGATGGAGAGGAGGTGGAGATGGGAGGGGAAGGAGGCAAATAGAGTTTAGTGAGATTTGTTGGTGCAATTGTAGGGAATGAGTTGAAGATTAGATCAGAGGTGATCATTGACAGCAATAGCACAAGTTAGGTCATATTTCCAAGTTGTATCCACTTGATGGTGAATATAGAGCTACAACTCATATGTAACTTTTAAGATTTTAACTTAGAAATGAGATTGATGTAAAATTGGTGGCAATCGTGTAATTATGGTGAGAAAAATCTTCTCAAAACAGCCACTGATTATGGTTTTTTTTTAAAAATTCATCTCAAAGTTCCAGCAGATTTGTTTCGCGCCAAAAGAATGCTAACATTTGAAGTCCTAAACATTCCTTCACAAAGTCTCCGTAATTCACACACAAAGTCCCAGGTACAAAAGAACACAAAACATCAAATGCTAAAAACTCAGGATTTTGTAAAGCCCGATTTTGTAAAGCCCAGTCCTGTGCTTTTAAAGTTCCGACAAAAGAACACACTTCTCTATCTTAGATGCTATCATTTGTTTGAAGGAAATAGTTTTTATATTGATAAAAGGGATGCGGCAGCATACCTGATCCGTGTCGGTTTCAGCTTCACCTTTCCTTTTAAGTCGTCCAATTTCACACGCAAAATCGTCCATTGCATCATTGACATCAAAAGCAACATCTTTGAGATCGTTTAGCCATATTTTGAGCCAGTTATCTCTTATTTCCCTCTGCTCTGCATCATGGAGCACGTCTTTGATCTTCAGCTAACATCATCCCAAGCTTTTTAACCTCTTTATCGATGCCCGATGACCCCCCCCCCCCCCCCCCCCAATAGAGTTTTGATTTCTTCGATGATAGGGGGTGCCAACTTTTCTAGTATCACTTGAAATGAAGCAGATAAAAATGCCTCTCCTATTAATAAAGCCATACGAGGAGATGAGAAGGAACAATGAAATCAAAGGTTTTATTTTAGGGATTTCTCTGAATGGAGTGAGTAAGCACCACCAACACCACTGCTATTTATGGGACTATTGGATTCGGCTCGTCTGCTTGACCGGCCTTTTGTCAAGGTCAACTTTTTGATTTTGTGGAACAACCTTGCGGCGCATCGATCATCCCATGATCTCGGCTAGCCTTACAATATTATACTATCCGTCCACTGAACCAACCCAACATCTCGTGCTACAATGCTACGACAAGGTACGACCCACTACCGAGTCTTATCTGCTAAGCTACGCTCAACTGGCTTATGCATCACTTCATCGTGTCGCACTCGACACTCGTCCTACACATAAGGTTCCCGCATCATCGAGGTTTTGTCTCGCGCATCTCTCATGATGCTAAGGTTCCCTATCAAGCCGAATATCCAATACGAACAGATACTCTCGAACATGACTATTGGTCATCCCACGCATTGCGAATAGCTTAGGAGCATCACTGCCCGTTTACCGAGCATTGAGGGCATGACGCCCACAACGCGATCCTCAATCCTCTGACCGAGTATCTCAACCATACCTTGCATACCTCCTAGACAACCATGATGCATACTGCACACTTAAATGTCATACTAGGGTGAAACCTCTTGCCCGAAGGCTCTTGCGCAATGCTAGGATGTCCGTCTCCTTTGCACTGTCCTTTGATGCTCCAATAATTATCCAAGAAAACTCCAAGATCCCCTTTAGGATCCTAGAGCCCGCCCCCAAATCCTATGGGGTTGCTCATTAGGTGGCCCAAGATGTGCCACAAGAGAATGTAGAGCTACGTCCTTCTCCTCAAGGTGGATGATAAACCTTTCACCATTTACCAGAAGGAAACATCACCATTGCTGGTGGAGTCATACTAGTCTTTTATGGAACAGTACATTGAATATCTACAAACCGTCTATATCATTGAACTCGTATTAACTTTCTATTCGAATGAAGGTACTATCGGCCTTACTTCCAACATACCATGTGGGTCCCACAACACTCGTCCACGTGTCCGACCAAGTACCCAACTCAAGCTTCAACTCTTCGTGTGCACTTCATCCAAACCATACCTCGTACACAATATCAAGACACCTCCGTGTCCCTTCACTTCGATACCCAACACTAAGGCACCAACCTTATGCCACACTACGCTATCGTTTGCATAGTGCTTCACCTATCTCCTAGGCATCGCATTGGCATTCCTTGCCCATGCTCTGGCCATCCCATCCCAGTATCACTGTCATGGCAGTACTTAACAGCTTTGACCGTGACACTTTGCTTGGGTTTTAACCCAAGCAAGACACCTCACTTTACCCACAATCTAACGGCCAAGCTATAATCTAACGGCCAAGATTAGTTTGAGGGTTTAAAGTGAAACGAAAAAATGGGCGGCAATATTTTTTTTCTAGTGACAATCAAAACCCCCAAATATCAGGGTTAACCAGCAATGAACCAAGAGCTTCTGAAGACGAAGAACCCATTCCGGCGACGAGAATCAACAAGGGTTCCTCCTCCGACGAAAATTTTTAGGGGTTCTAGTTCCGACGACGAGATCAAGCGGCGGCAAGCAAGATCCAAGCACGCCTGCTCAAGCAGACGACCCGGATCCCATGGAAGTGGAAGGGCCTACACAGATTGGTGTCTTTCACGAGAACACGCAAAAACCCTAAAAAAAAGCTTGAAAAGGACACAAAAATGGAATTTGAGTCAGAGACTCAGATAGATGTCGAATGAAGATGAGATAGCCTATAGAGAGAGAGAGAGAGAGAGAGAGGGAGAGAGATTGGAGATCTAAGTTCATAACTTTTAGCCAAGGTACTCCCACTTCATATCTCTATATTTCACAGTTCTTTATGAACAGAAAGACCATTAGAACAGGCCCTTTTGATTTTCTTTGTTAATTTTGAAAATTTTATGTTCTTTCATGGTTGATATCTATGTTGTTTATCATGTTATTGATCTTGAATTACCTTTGCTATTATCTCTTTTTCCATTATTTGTACAAATTCCTTCATGGGTATGTTGATTTTTTACTTACATAAATTCCTGGATCAGTGGCTGAGATTAGGGTGGTTAAAAGTTAGAAAAACGTAACCACTGATCCAAGAATTTATGTAAGTAAAAAAATCAACATACCCATGAAGGAATTTGTACAAATCATGCAAAAAGAGATAATAACAAAGGTAATTCAAGATCAATAACATGATAAACAACATAGATATCAAGCATGAAAGAACATAAAATTTTCAAAATTAACATAGAAAATCAAAAGGGCCTGTTCTAATGGTCTTTCTATTCATAAAGAACATTGAAATATAGTGATATGAAGATGGGAGTACCTTGGCTGAAAATTATGAACTAAGATCTTCAATATCTCTCTCTCTCTCTCTCTCTCTCTCTATAGGCTATCTCATCTTCATTCGACCTCTATCTGAGTCTCTGACTCAAATTCCATTTTTGCGTCCTTTTCAAGTTTTTTTAGGGTTTTTGCGTGTACTCGTGAAAGACGCCAATCTATGTAGGCCCTTCCACTTCCATGGGATCTGGCTCGTCTGGTTGAGCAGGCGTGCTTGGATCTTGCTTGCTGCCATTGGATCTCGTCATCAGAACTCCCGTATATTTACGTCGCCGGAGGAACCCCTATAGATTCTCGTCGCCGGAATGGGTTCTTCTTCTTCGGAAGCTCTTGGTTAGTTGTTGATTGGGGGTTTTGAGTGTCACTCGAAAAAACAGAGAGTAAATTACACTCACCTTCCTTGAGGTTTGATGAAATTTCAAAAACCTTCCCTCTAGTTTTTTGAATTACACTACCCTCCTCTGTCAGACTTTTAATATTAACATTATTAACTAAAGTTTCCATTTGCCCATTTTACCCCTATTACATGATTGAGAAAACAAGTCCTTACCGTTTGAAAGCTCAACCAAAGAAAAACATAAAATTCCAAGCGGCCACGTGTCCCTTTTAATGCCCACTAACTATGATTAAGATTTGCTCACCCCTAGGGTTTATCCATCTAACCTTAGTTTTCGGGAAAAATTAACCTTAGGTTGGTTATGTTTAACCGTAATTAAAGAGGGCTCTACAGCCGCCATGTGTCCCTTTTAACATCCACTAACTGTGGTTAAGATTCACTCATCCCTAGGATTCATTAATCTAACATTGGTTATAAGAAAATAAAATAAAATAAATTAATTTTAGGTTAATTATATTTAACCACAGGTAAAGGATCTCTATAAGCCGCCACATGTCCCTTTTTAACACCCACTAACTATGGCTCTCGCTCACCCTTAGGGTTTATCCAACAGACCTTGGTATTTAGAAAAAAAAACCTTAGGTAGCTTATGCTTAACCACAATTAAAGGGAGCTCTACAAGCCACCATGTGTCCCCTTTAACGCCCACTAACTGTGGTTAAAATTCACTCACCCCTAGGATTCATCCATTTAACCTTGATTTTTTTTATAAAAAAAAACTTTAGGATGATTATGCTTAACCACAATTAAAGGGGCTCTACAAGCCGCCACGTGTCCCATTTAAAACCCACTAATTGTGCTAAAGATGCACTCACCCCTAGGATTAATCCATCTAACTTTGCTTTTAAGAGAAAATAAAAATATTAACCTTAGGTTAATGATAGTAAGTGTGGAGCCTGCCTCGACTAAACATCCTACCTCTGTTCTCGAGGGGTATTTTGGTATTTTCAACTTTTGTTATGTAGCCCTAATACTATTAAAAATGTGTGTGGGCAACTATTGTCATTAAGTTCGCAACTCTGTAATTTTTCTTTTGCTCCAGAACATAGTGAAATCTCAGCGATTCCGTGGATGTACCTCAACTTGAGGGAACCACGTAAATCTGGTGTTTTCTTGTGTATTTGTTCTTGTTCTATTTTCTGTCTAATTTTTGTGTCTCATAGATCCTGTTTTAGGGTTCATTCCCTAACAGTTAATTATGTTTAACCACAATTAAAAGATCTCTATAAGTCGTCATGTGCCCTTTTAATACCCACTAACTAAAGTTAAAATTCATTCACCCCTAGAGTTCATCTATCTAACATTGGTTTTTTTTTTTCTTATATATATATATATATATATATATATATATATATATATATATATATATATATATATATATATATATACTTAATTTTGGAAATATATATTAACCTTAAGTTGATATTATTAACCTTGGTTAGAAACCAATTATCATTTATTTTTATTGAATTAACTAACCTTGTGTTGAAAAAGGGTAATTTAGACATTTTTAAATGTTTAAATCATGGCACCATCAAAATTCATCCATAAATTAACGATAAAGTTAAGGGAAGGAGGAATCTGTTACAACAACCAAAGTTAAGGAGAAGGCATTGTAATTTCAGAAACTAGAGGGGAGGTTTCTGAAATTTCACCAATCCTCAAGAGAGGTGAGTGTAATTTACCCAAAAAAGTATTCCCATCCATTTTTTTGTTTCACTTTAAACCCTCAAACTAATCTTGGCCGTTAGATGTAAAGTGAGGTGTCTTGCTTGGGTTAAAACCCAAGCAAGATCCAAGCAAAGGCCGATCAAGCAAACGAGCTGGATCCCTTGTCTATGCCTTGGATCCCTTGTTTGCTTGACAAGCCCATGCTGGGATCGTGCTTTGGTTTTATTCCCAGCACGACACCTCACTTTACTTGTGATTGAACGGCCCAAGATTAATATGAGGTCATAAATGCCGGGAGGTGTTACCCGCATCCCACTATTTGATGATTACACACCAAATTTAAAAAATAAAATTTAAATATTTTAAACAAAACATAAAAATAATAAAAAGACAAAAAAAAACCCCTACCTTCGTCTTCTTCCTTCTTCCCAGCCAGCAACTCATTTGGTGGACTGGCCAAGTACTCCAAGGCCATTGCACAAGAAGCCTCCTCCTAACAATGACTCGTAGCTTCAAGCAAAAATGCCCCCTTACATCAATACTCTCGATTTCTATGAGAAGACATTGGGCAAAGTTTACTGGCAATCCGACCTTTGCGCCTTGCACTGTTGGAACTCGGATTCTCTCCAGGCATGCAATTACCAGCCATGTATGCTAACCCCAACAAAAGATTTCTTTAATCATGGTCACAAATGGAGTCCAATTGATGGTCGTGGCATCGACCAACGAGAATGTGGTTACCAGCATTCTCTCCCAGCATTTTCATAAATTTACGGAGGTTCATGGTTTTATGTGCATAATTTGAGATTGTTTGGAGGTTTCTCAGCGATTTGATTGTCTTTCTTCAAAGCGTAGTTTTTTTTTGGTTGATTTCAAAGCGTGGTTGACTATTGAGGGTTTTGTTGAGAATTTAGGATTTTGATTTGTTTTAGAAGAATTTTGCAGTGATCTGAAATTGCAGAGGGAATTCGGGGATGTGAGATCTTAAAGAGCATAAATTGAAGAGATTTGAGGTTTTATTTCTGAATGGGCGGTTAAATTTAAGATGCAGTTTTGGGAATCCCGGGATTTTAATCTATTTCTGCAGATATTCGATTCCTAAAAAATGTTTGGAATTTAGTTTTATTGGAAGAGGTGCAATGTTCAAAGGTCTAGTGTTCAAAGGTCTGGTTTTGAGGAATCATAGATCGTAAAAGCACAGGTTTGTTAGTTCCAGCCAAACCCTAGAGCGTAAAAGCACAGATTCATAGAAGAGAAAAGGGAAGATGTGAATAGGGTCATTTTTGTCATTAAGCTTGGGTGTTTTGTTAAAAATTATGTTTTATTATTTACTTTTAAGTTTTGGTGTGTAAAATCAAATAATGGGGTGCGGGTAACCCTACCCTAAATGCCTTTAAGGGTTGAATGGAGGAAAATACGGATTTGGGCCCCGTATTATGAAAAAACCCGTATATGGGCTCCGGGTTTGAAAACTTATTTTTGTAGGCTCCCACGCGTGGGAGCCAAGTGCACGTGCTGCCCCTTCGCATTTTCTCCCCAAAATACCCCTAGCTTGCTGTCAAAGCTTTCTTCCCAAGCTGAAGCTCGGTTACGAACCCTCGGTTATCCTGAAGCCCTCGGTTATCCTGTGATCCGAAATCCTTCAAGGCGCAAATTTGGAACCTGCAAATCCTTCCCCAAAGTAGAACCCTTGGGTACCCAGTACATCCGGAACTCTACGGGCTTCGTAATAGCGTAAAGAAGAAGAAGAAGAAGAAGAAGAAGAAGAAGAAGAAGAAGAAGAAGAAGCCGAAGAAGAAGAAGAAGAAGAAAAAGAACAACCCCGAAGAAGAAGAACAACCCTGTAAGTTTTAGCGGTTTTTAATAAAATTTCAAACCTAAAAATGGGCCCCACAGTTAACGACTTCATTTTCGATGCTTTCAAGTAACCATTTTCGATGGTTATGATTAACCATTTTCGGTATTATTATTAATTTTTGCTCATTTTTCGTGATTTTCAATGGTGAATTAAAAGTGCATTTTCGACCCTTTTGAGTTTATTTTCGGCAAAAATACATTGCAATTTCGATGGTTCTTACGACCATTTTCGGTGTTTTTTACTCATTTTCGGTATTTTCAGTTATCAATGCTTATTTTCGGTATATTTATGTTTTTGCTTATTTTCAGTATTATTCAATTATGACATTGTTTTTTCGGTATTATTGTTGATGTTGAGCCCAATTTCGGGATTTTCAATGGTTATGTTATAATGCATTTTCGATGGTTTTGTGCTTAATTTCGGCAAAAATACAGCAATTTCGATATTTCGGTATTTTTGTGTCCTGGCAGAGTAAATTTTCGGTATTTTGCTTTCATGACTGCCATTTTCGATGTTTTTGTGTCCTGGCAGTGCCTATTTTCGGTGTTTTTCTGCCTGGCAGTGCATATTTTCGGTATTTTTCTGTGATGACAGTGTCTATTTTCGGTATTTTTCTGTTATCCCAGTGCCTATTTTCGGTATTTTTCTGTTATCCCAGTGCCTATTTTCGGTATTTTTCTGTTATCCCAGTGCTTATTTTCGGTATTTTTTGCTATGACTGGTTATTGTCAGTACTTTTGATGGTTATTGTTATGATAGTGTTTATTGTTTTTCAATTTTGCAGCGACAAGATGCCTCGTACAAAGAGAAAAGCCAGTAGGGAAAAGAAAAAGAGAAAAGAGAAAGAAGATAAATTTTTTCCTTCGATTAAATGCTCCCAAACGATATGGTTTGACGAGATAAAACCATTATTAGAGGCCAATACAGAGAGAAAAAGAATTTGGATGGAGAGCTGCTTTGCCCACCTTTACAACATACCTAAAATACCATTGTGTGGCCAAGCAATCCACCATTTTCTACAGAGGCGTAAAGGAGGGTTATGCTTCGAAGTATGCGGGAAGAGTGTAGAGTTCACAGTGCTGGACTTTACTCTGATCATGGGCCTTAATGCCCAAGTGTCTAAGGCTCCGGTCCTTAAACATGAAGCGCCACCAACCTCTCTCAAGTATCGAAAGTTTCAAAAGTTGGCGGTGATTAAAAAGGCAAGGCTTCTTGAGGAGTTCAAGGGATGTGATGATCATATGGATGCGGTGAAGCTATCACTGGTCCTCTTTATTGAGTTGTTGCTCGTAGGCACCGGCACGCATGTGGGTGTTAACACAGGCCATTTGTGCCTAGTGGATGATTGGGAGGCCTTCAACAAATACCCATGGGAGACTTTGGGTTTTGAGTTGTGCAAGGTTGGCCTAGAAACTGCTCTTTATACGAAGAAGTAGTACAATATAAACGGATGTGCTCTTGCCTTCCAGGTAAACATATGACTACCTAAATTTTGTAAATTTTCCGTGTTAGCTAATTTGTGTTTACTTCTAGTTGAACTAATAGTAAAATTTATGACTGATGTCAGATTTGGGCTTATGAGTGCATCCCAGCACTTGGGAGGCTGTGTTCTCGTAATGCACCCCTAGGTACGATGACATTCCCACGGGTTCTGCGGTGATCGAATACATCCTATCTCAGCTACAAGTCACTTGCAAATGCCATATTCAATTTAAGTAAAGTATGTAATTGGAGTTGTTGTTTTACAATATTCAACTTGCAATATCCTTTGTTATTTTACAGATCATTTGTTATTTTATAACATATCCTTTGTTGTTTTACAGATCAAGCTGAGCAATATAAAGCCTATTCCTGCAGAGAAGGAGCAGCAGGTTGTGAAGGATGTGTTAGCACGATTGAGTGCTGAGGGTGATGATGATGAGGAGGGGGAGGAGGAGGATGATGAGGAGGGGGAGGAGGAGGATGAGGAGGAGGAGGAGGAGGAGGATGATGAGGAGGGGGAGGGTGATAGTGATGGTGGTGATGGTGGTGATGGTGATGGGGGTGATGGTGGTGATAGTGACGGTGGTGGTAGCGATGGGGGTGATGGTGATGATGATGTAAGTCCAGCCCCATCTCCGGCGAAGAAGAGAAGGTTCGAGCAGAGGTCAAAAAGGGTACAAATATTGATTGTGATTATTTTTTATGATTTTCGACATTTTGACATATAAATTGTCTAATTTTCGGGATTTTTACTTACTAGTTGTTTGATGTTCAATATTTTCAGGTTCATGATATCAATTCCTCCGTTGAGCGGGCAATGGAGAGAGTTTTAGACCGTTATTTTGACCGAGTTGTTGATCGAGTTGTTGACCAAGTTGTCGACCGAGTTGTTGCGCAAGTATCCCCGCAAATAAAAAGCTTGTTTGAGCAATGGGCAGCGCAACAAAAAAAAGATGAAAAAACTTCTGGTGATCAAAAATCTTTCAGTGATAAGATGTCTCCCATATTGAGTCCCGAAGCAGCGCCGACACAGGGACATTCTTTCGTTGATGAGAAGATGGATCCCATCTTCACTCCCGAAGCAGCGCCGACACAGGGACATTCTTTCATTGATGAGAAGATGGATCCCATCATTGAGTTGACTCCCGTAGATTCGAAGGGGGGTGCAGATTCGAAGGGGCTTGAAGACCTTCTAGAGGTGTGTGTTTACATTCCTAAGACGTGTAATGAGAGTCTGTGAAATGGGTTTTCATCAAGCCGGAACTTATATTTGGCAATATATGCAGGTATCAAAGAGACCGGTAGTGAAGTCTCAATATCTGCGATCCCCTTTCATTCAAATGAAAGGAAGGAAAATGACAATTGGAGCTGCTAACCCCAAAAATCCTTTATCAAAAGAGGAGTCGAAGCAACTGCGCGATTTCATAAAGTCGGGAGCAACTTCAATTTTGATTGACAAGGTGATGGTGACAGCGGATATTGTGGGAGGGATTTCTAGCTCAACTACGTGGATTGATTCATTGGTAAACCCAGTACTTTTATTGATGAATCCAGTAGCCATTTTCGGTATTTCAGTTTCATTATCGGTATTTCAGTTTCATTTTCTGTATTTCAGTGGTTTTAATGATGAATCCAGTAGCCATTTTCGGTATTTCTGTATAATTTTCGGTATTTCAGTGGTTTTAATGATGAATCCAGTAGCCATTTTCGGTATTTCTGTATAATTTTCGGTATTTCAGTGGTTTTAATGCTGAATCCAGTAGCCATTTTCGGTATTTCTGTATAATTTTCGGTATTTCAGTGGTTTTAATGATGAATCCAGTAGCCATTTTCGGTATTTCTATATAATTTTCGGTATTTCAGTGGTTTTAATGCTGAATCCAGTAGCCATTTTCGGTATTTCTGTATAATTTTCGGTATTTCAGTGGTTTTAATGATGAATCCAGTAGCCATTATCGGTATTTCAGTGTAATTTTCGGTATTTCTGTGGTTTAATTGATGAATCCAGTAGCCATTTTCGGTATTTCAGAGCCATTTTCGGTATTTGTCTGTGTAATTTTCGGTACTTCAGTGGTTTTAATAATGAATCCAGTACCCATTTTCGCCATTACAGCACCCATTTTCGGTATTTAATTCTCATTTGTACATCCATTTTCAGTAGTTGAGGACCATTTTCGGTAGTACTATCACTATCCATTATCGTTATTTTCGGTATTCTTTTGTGAGATTATCTAACATTGGATAAATATGACAGCAAATTGACATGTATACGGAGTTATTGGCTCAAAGAAAGGAGCAATACTCCTCGAAATACAATCAAGTCTGCGCTTTTGGCAAAACTTGGTTCACGGTAACTCATAATACTTTTGTTATGTTTTAGTTTATCCAATATATACATTTATCCAATGTATATCCGCAATTTCTAAGTAACAATAATGTTCGTTATGTTTCAGTATTCGTTATTCAAGGAGTGTCACTTTTTGGACACCTACCATTCAACTTTGAATTCCAAGAACCTGACTGAGGACATGACTAGTCGGGTGGGGCCAGATATGAAGGCCGCTATCATGGGGGTTCGAGGAGGGACCCCCATGTGGGAATGTGAAAGGATATACTTCCATGTGAACCCCGCTAGTCACTGGCTATTGGTTGTGCTTGAACCCCCCACAAGGCGTATCCTCCTCTTCGACTCATTTTTCCCACACCCGGCATTACAACATGGAGATCATATCTCAGCTATCACAGTGAGGATGCCTGCACTGTTTCACATGTGTGGTGACAACTCAGCCTTCATAGGTCAAAAATGGGAGGTCATAGAAGTCAAAAATATACCAAAACAGAAGAATACGTAAGTCTTTCTAAAACATTTAATCTTATATTTACCAATACACTAACATGACTCATCCTAAGCAACTGTAACTGTTTGTTTTGCATATTCAGTCGGGACTGTGGAGTATTCGTTATGAAATATATTGACTTCTTATGCGCTGACTTACCCATTACGTTCACTCAGGTATTTGTACATCCATTGGTAAATATCATCAATCATTTGTAGCATACTGACTTTTTCTAACTATTTTTGTAGGACGATATATCTTCAATGCGGAAGCGAATAGCTTTCGATGTTATGACGGGGTCAGTGAAGGCGTGATGGGCTGTGATAACGTCCCAATGTTGGATGCTGAGGTCCCATGATGAAGAGGAGGGAGAAGATAGGCCGGGGTGCAGTTTCTTGATAGACTATTATGGATGGGTTGTGATGTACTATTATGGATTGTTGTGATGATGTTGTAATGTTGTAATATTGACTTCTTATGGACTATTTGTGTACAGTCCTGTAATATTGTGTATTTAGAGATGATTTTCGTCATTTATTACAATATCCAGTGCAGAATTTTGGTTTTTTCGTCATATTACAGATTATGTTCAGTTTTATAGGGCTCCATTTCGGCATTTTAGAGTGTCCCAGTAGCCATTTTCGGCATAACAGGGCTCAATTTCGGCATTTTGTGCCATTTCCAGTAGCCATTTTCGGCTTAATATGGCTGATTTTCGGCATTTTACACTGTCTAGTAGGCATTTTCGGCATAACAGGATCAATTTTCGGTATTACAGTCCCATTTTCGGTATTCTGCAGTACTGTATTTTCGGCATTTTTGCCATTTTCAGTACCCATTTTCGCCATTTTTCTGTCAAATTTGGCAATTTTGCCATTTTCAGTACCCATTTTCGGCATTTTTAGCCAATTTCGGTATTTTTCTGTCAATTTCGACATTTTTCTGTTGAATTTTAGCAGTCATTTTCAGCATTTTTGCCATTTCCAGTAGCCATTTTCGGCATTTTTCGGTTTTCCCCTGTCAATTTCGGTATTTTTCTGTTCCAATCCAGTAGCCATTTTCGTAATTTTATTGCCATTTTCGGTATTTTCCTGTCACTTTCGGCATTTTATTCCCATTTTCTGTCTTTTTCCATCTTTTTTGAGATTCTATAATATTGGATAAATAATAAAGAACCTTCAAACCAACCATTCATTAAGCATTACATGTTTTTCATTACATTCAACATTAGACACTACACTAAACCACCATGGGGAACAAGATTATTACATGTTTGCCTATTGTGCCCAGTTTGTTTACATCTTCCACATCTTACAATGGACCTTTCCTCACCCTGTGAGAGAATTCTATTCTTCTTCGGCCTTCCTGAACGTCTTCTTCCCACCGGTGGTTTAATCCTCTCCATCTCTACCATGATTTCAGGTGGGAGGTCCCATGATTTTTTGTCAAGCAGTGGATATATTGACTCTTGGTAGGTGGCTTGGTACGTTAGTGATGTGTAGAATGGCGAACAATAGTTGTATGGATCTACCCGATACTTTCTACATCCAGCCAAGGCATGTTCACAAGGCAACCCTATTTTATAGAATTTCCCACAAGTGCAATTCCCATCCAGAAGCTTCACAGTATCTTGATTGTTTTTCCCAACCACATAATACTGATACATAGCAATTCCATGAGAATCTAAATAACGTGCCTGTGATTGTCCCTTTTGTATTTGCTCTTCGGCCCATGTTGTTAGCCTGCCATTCATATGCATAGCACTGATTTTTCGGTTGTAGAACATATTTTGTACCTTCAGTCGCACATTCTCCAAAAGCATAGTGACTGGATATTCTCTTGCTTCTTTCAGCAAACTATTCAAACTCTCGGTTATGTTCGTAGTCAGCACATTATACCTCTTCGCACTATAAAAGGCTCGGGCTCATTTCTCTTTTGGTATTGCATCCAACCATTGCACAACGAGAGGGTTTGCAGTTGCGAGTTCTGCCATTATCTCATGAAACTTGCTTTCTCTACATGTCTTCATGGCTTTCCAGAAATACGGAAACAATTGCTTATCCTTGAATGTTGCATACATATTTTGGCTAATGTGGAATGCGCAGTAGCCATGAATTGCATGTGGGAATACAACAGGGACTTGGCTTATCAAACTAACATGTCGATCTGTTACAATCACTAGATCATCTATGTGTCCAAGTGCTCTTGATAATTGAGTTAAGAAAAAATTGTAAGTAACATTATTCTCCGACTCCGCTATCCCAAGGGCAACTGGAAATATGTGATTGTCTCCGTCTAGAGCTGTTGCGGCAATTAGTATTCCTTTGTACTTTCCCTTTAAATGTGTCCCATCAATGGCTACCACTTTCCGTAAAGTCCTCTGAAAACTTCGAATACACGGTCCAAGAGCCATAAAACATCTTTCAAATGCCCCATTTTCAGGGTCAGCCACTATTGCTGTTACTGTGCCTGGATTTGTCCTTTTAAGTTCATGAAAATAGGCAGGGAGTTCAGCATAAGAGTGGTCATATGAACCTCTAACTGTTTCAATGGCAATCTCCTTAGCTTTCCAAGCTTTCTTATAACTCATTCTAACCCCATATTCTTCCCACACATCATGAATAATCTCTTTAGGCTTATACGAGACATTTGCCTCAATACGTCCCACAACCATGTCACTCACAACTAAACTAGTTGCTTGTCGATGATCGGTACCACCTAAGGGATATCCACAAGAGTGATGTGAATTATAAGTCTTTATTTTGAAAACACCAACCTCATTCACTTTCGATGCACGCAACCTCCAGGTGCAATTATCTATAAGACATCTAACTGTGTACTTTTGTTGATTTGAATCCATAACCTTGAATTGAAAATTGTTTCGCATCGCATATCTAGACAGTACATTTTGTAGACGTCTTTTGTCCTTAAATAATTTCCCAAGCGATATTTCACCAGCTTCCACTCCAGTTTCAAACTCTGATGTTTCCCAATTTACATAGTCATCTACACCATCATTTAGTTGCATCACATTTGCCAGTGATTGTACGGGAGCTTGTGGTGATGATGGAGCTTGTGCTGACGGTTCTGGATGAGCTTGTGGTGATGCTTCTGGATGAGCTTCTGTATCTACTTGTCTTACTCGACGAAAAGCAGACGCTGAGGAACTAGGAATATCAGCATGCGGGGTATAAGAGTGTATAGTCCTTGTGTCCCACTCTGCTGTTGCCTCCCTATGTAAAAAGTCTTCAAGCTTATCGCAGACACCGTATGTTGCTACATCTTCATCTTGATTAAAATCACTATAAAAATCATGTTCATCTTCATTACTTGAGCTTGAGTCTATACTTTTTAAACATTCATCACCGTTATCATTTTCAGCCTCCTGAATATGAGTCCCCTTATAGAAAGGAATGACAGTCTCCTGAATATGAGGATCAACAACCTCCTGAACACGCTGATATTCACAACTCGCATCATTCAAACCAAACTCTGGTTCTGGTACAGATTTCCTCACCTTCGATATATATAATGGCGGCAAGTATTTTTTTTCTACTTTCCTGACATGTGAAAGAAATGCCCGCAACTCTTCATCGTCTGTAATATCAATGGGAGGGATTGGCGCTGGTGTAGGAATCAAACACCTCACTATAATCTCATACTCTTCCAGTCGAGTGTTAGTCAATTGATAAACTTTATCCAATAGTTTGTCATATGTCATTTTCGAAGATAATTGCAACAACTTTGATTTTCCACCACTGTACACGTACCCTCGAACACGGTCGTCAATGTTCCACTCACCGTC
Organism: Tetracentron sinense; assembly: GCA_015143295.1. Lineage (NCBI taxonomy): Eukaryota > Viridiplantae > Streptophyta > Magnoliopsida > Trochodendrales > Trochodendraceae > Tetracentron > Tetracentron sinense. The sequence goes on from JABCRI010000537.1 coordinate 73,183, forward strand.
ATAACAACAAACTACTGATATCAGCATTATCTGCAATATCTGGAAAACACTCAATCCGTTAAAGTAATCTGAAAATTTTTGAAAATGAGCGCTGTAACCATTGAAAATGCACTGTAATAACCAGAACCGCCGAAGATCACAAAATCATCGAAATAGCACTGTCATATCAAAATTGCAATAACAGAAAACCCCCGAAAATGGGCATTGTATCCATCGAAAAGCAGTGTCAGAACAGAAAACCACCGAAAATGAGCATCAAAGCATCGAAACAGAACTGTAATAACAGAAAACCACCGAACAGGAGCATAAAATCATCGAAAATACACTGTAATATCGAAAATGCAATAACAGAAAACCACCGAAAATGACCACAAAACCGCCGAAATAGCACTGTAATAACAGAAAACCACCGAAAATCTGCATAAAATCATCGAAAATGCACTGTTATACTGGAAAACCACTTAAAATCATCGAAAAAGCACTGTTATACTGGAAAACCACAAAAAATTGGCATAAAATCATCGCCCTGTAAAAGAGAAAATGCAATAACATCAAACCCCCGAAAATGACCACAAAACAGCCGAAAATAAGCTCAAAACCACCGAAAATGAGAACTGTAACATTGAAAATGCACTGTAATCACAGATTACCACCGAAAATGAGCAAAAAAAATCAAACTTTATCACTACAACCATCGAAAATGAACTCTAATAACAGAAAATGAGGAAAATGAGCACATTACCCTAGCAAATACCGAATATGATCACTGTAACCATCGCAAAATGGATCAAAAACATATAAACACTTACCCTATGTTCTTGTTCTTCTACTTCTTCTTCTTCTTCTTCACAAGGGTTTAGCTCAGTTGCAATGAAGGAGAAAGCTTCAACGAAGGGGAAAACTTAAGTCTACCTCGTTGCAACGAAGGGGAAAGCTTGGGTTTCGGATGAACGCTTCGTTGAAGGGGAAAGCTTGAGCTCAGTCGCACGGTGTTTAAGGGTTCTCTAACAGGGATGGGGGGCATTTTGGAGAAATTTTTTTAGAGGAAACCACGTGCTCCACTAAAATCACTGTAGAAGCCTACAGAAATAAATATTTCAAACCGGAGCCCATATAGGGGTTTTTTCATAATACGGGGCCCAAATCCGTATTTTCCTCGGTTGAATGACCGAAAAATGGGCGCCAAAATTTAGATTCTCCCTCGTTTTCGAATTAGAAGGATCTTATCAGTTGTAGATTTTTTTTACAACTTTTCAGGGACTCACTCAAAACCCTTAACCAAGAGCTTCACAATGGTTAGGACGACGAGGGTTAATCAGCTACTAACCAAGAGCTTTTGAAGGCTTCCGAAGAAGAAGAACCCATTCTGGCGACGAGGGTTCTGGTTCCGACGATGAGATCAAGCGGCGGTAAACTTCACAATGGAGACGAAGGAGATCATGTTCTCGTTGTCGCTGGCTGCAAGAGGTGTCTGGTGTATTTCATGCTGGCGAAGCAGATTGAAGAGTACCCAAAATGTAGCCGTCTTCTTCTGCATTTTGATCGATCTGAGAACGGCTTCCCCTGATGGTTCATTTGATTTTTCTCTTATCCGGGTGTGATGATTAGATTTTCAGTATGGGTTGATGAAGCGGGACAAAGGGATGGTGATTGTCTGTCATTTTTCTTCTTCTTCGTTCTTTATGTAAAGGGTAAAATTCGTAAAATCAACTGAGCGTTGGAAAACGAGCTCGTTTTTGTTGTTTTGTTCACGAAAGTGACACGCGGACATGAGTTGGGGTCACGTGCTTAAAATAGAGGGATCACACGTTGTCAAATGCACAACGTTCACGTTGTGCGCATTACGACGTATTTGTTCTCTTGTGGAACAACGTTTCCGTTGTGGCTTGACAACGTGCTCGTTGTCTGAAGCACAACGTAACCGTTGTACTCTTGACAACGTTTTTGTCGTTACATGAACAACGAGTCCGTTGTCTCACCGACAACGATGTCTAAGCTGTATTTTAAGACATCTACATCGTAACCAAGCTCGAGTCAACAACGAGACCGACTCGTAGGAGGAAGTGATCAGGAGGCGATCCATTATTCTGACATGTGTACCGAAGCACTGTCTGTGCTGAGAGCACTGTCTTGGCATTTAATGCTGGTCACTTCTGCGTACTGTCAGATCCCGACCGACTGAACTCATAGTAGGCTCTCACGTGTAATGCAACAGGTGACAGATATGTCTGACATATTTGGCAATGAGTGTAGGACACGTGGTATGGACATCTATGGCCATCCATGGTCATCGATGGCCATACCAACCTTACCCTATATATACCCCGTGGATTTCAGTGCTTCAGAGATTGATCAATCCCGAGATTTTGCACACTCTTAACATTTTCTCAGTGCCTCAGAGACTTGTGTTCCTTTCAGTGTTTACTGTTCATTATCTTCTACATCTGCTTACTTTATCATCGGAGTACAGGTCAGGGTGCTACACCCTCCATCTTTAACCAGTAAACCAGAGAGTGTGTGAAGCTGCAGCTGACGTGTGTTCGTGACGGTATTTTTCCCTTTCAAAATTGGCGCCGTCTGTGGGGATTTATCTGTAAACGAACCTCCCTTTGCTCTTCGAGATCATGGCTGATCAATCTTTTGTGTCCGGGCGTGAGGATGAAATCCCTCAGGCCACTTCTTTTGCACCTTCTGTCATCCCTGGGGTTACTCATTCGTCTGGTCAGCCAGAGAGGACCATGCCTCCTCCTGTTGAGCCTTCTGTTTCTGATCGCATTTTGGTAATGTTGCAAAGGCAGCAGTCTGCTCTGGATCAAATCACCAGACAGCAGCAGTTAATGCAGGAGAGGCTGGAGGCGTTCGAGCATAGCAGGCTCGAAGTGGATGAGGTGCCACTGCAGAGGTCTTCAGTGAGACGTCAGCTTGACTTCTCTTCTTCTCCTTCTGCGCCAGAGAATCGCGAAACCAGGTTTGTGCTTCTTCCTACTGAAGGGGATGTAAGACAGCCTCAGGTTCGGGCAGAGCAGAGTGTTCCTTCTGATCGTGTGGATTTGCGAGAAGGGGCAGGGTGAGAAGACTTGAGAGGGGCTACCGGAGGTGCAGACGCCCAGAAGACTTGGGTGACTGCCAAGGAGGTGGAGGCTTTGATTGGTGCTCGTGTTAAGAGCATGAAGGGAGGGATTCCTGACCACTTTGCTCAGTCAGTAAAGGACAACGTTGAGAACTCTCCTTTCATGGACACCATCAATTAGTCATATACTTCTTCCAAGTTTATGACTCCGATCTTCCCCATGTACACTGGAAGGACGGATCCGGAGGAGCATTTGTTTGATTTCAAACACGCGATGGCTGATCGCAATCCAGATGATGACCTGTATTGCAAAGCTTTCCCCAACAGCCTGTCTGGGGCAGCCCGTCGAAGTGGTTTCGTAACTTGCCTCCTGGTTCCATCAGTAATTTCTCAAAGCTCAGGTCAGCTTTTATTGATCGTTTCATTATCAATAAAAAGAAGAAAGCAGGTGTGGATACTCTCTTCTCTTTGAGGATGAAGCCGACGGAATCCTTGACGGACTTTATTTCGTGTTTCACTGATGAAGTCCATAACATCGATAAGGTCGACGAAGGGAGCTGTATCGCTGCTTTCAAGAATGCTATCCCTAGGCATTCCGAGCTCTATAAGTCCTTGGCTCTTGACTATCCTGTCAAGATGGACGAGATGATGGTTCGTGCCACCAAGTACGGAAGGTATGAGGAGGACGTTTCCGTTGTGCTGAAGCCCAGGACGAGAGTGGTGGATGTCATAGAGAGGGCACACCGATCTTCGAAGAGGAAGGGGAAGAAGCAGAGGTATGAGTCTTCATCATCTGAGGACTCACCACCGAGGAAGCAGAAGGAGAGAGTAGTCTATGTGACTCAGCGGGATCAGCCTGTTCAGCGTCCGCTTGAAGGGAACTTTAATCAGTCTCAGCAGTAGAGTAGGATGGAGAGGCATCCTAATTTCCAGCAGCAGGCGAGGCAGCAGTATCAGCTCTCCAGGTGCAGCCTCAAGTACAGCGAGAGAGAGGCGTGCAGCCTAGTGAGCGGTGACCTTTTGCAGGGAGAGCAGAGCCCATCAATTTCATAGCTAGCCCGGCGACCATCATGAGGTCAATGGAAGACCAGGCGTACTTCGAGTGGCCGGCTAAGGCTGTACAGGATGTTACATTGGGACCACAGGTGAATGAGTATTGTCATTATCACAAGTGCCGTGGTCATCTCACCAACCGATGTCGTATTCTGAGGGAGTACTTGGAGAGACTGGTTCAGGAAGGGTACTTGGGAGAGTATCTTACTTCTGGCAGCGGCGGCATGGTGCATGCCAGGGAGCCGGTATCCCAGTCTCATAAAGGAGAGCCTGCTAGTAATCCAAGTACCAGTGGAGGAGCTCCTTTGGGCACGAGCAATGTCATTTGCCGCGTGTGAGCACCGGAAGAAGATGTGGAGATGAACTTCAGGGCGAAGGCCAGGAAGCTGTCTCACGATGCTGCAGTGTGTCAGGTGCAAGTGTCTGTAAGAAGCATTGAGCAGGCACTTACTTTCACTGATCGTGATCTAGCAGCAGTAATCCGACCTCACTATGATGCTCTTGTTCTCACCATGAGAATAGGGGATTTCGACATCAAAAGAGTGCTCGTGGATTCCGAGAGTGGAGCACACATCTTGTATCTTCATGCTTTCACCCAGATGAAGCTAGATCCTTCCGTTCTCATCTCTGCCCAGACTCCGCTGTTCGGATTTGATGGTAGCTCGATGAAGCCTGTAGGCGATGTTGTCTTACCCGTTGTGGCTGGACCTGTTGTCTTTCAGACCAGGTTTTCTATTCTGGATGCGCCATCGCCGTACAATGCCATCTTGGGTCGGTGGTGGACCCATGAGATGAAGGCTGTTCCGTCCTCGTACTATCAGGTGTTGAATACCCAACGCAGGACGGGCCTCAGGAGATCAGGGGTGATCAGCTCGCATTGCAGAAGTGTGATTTTCCTGCTTCCGTTGTGCCTCCATAGCAGTTACAGGTCGTTCCCGTTGTGGAAGAGAGCTCGGAAACATAGTTGTGCAGACCTTCCGTTGAGCCCACGAAAGCTGTCAATTTGGGAACGGAAGAAGAGCCAAAGGTGTTGCAGGTCGGGACGAGCTTGACAGCAGAGGAAGAGCTCAAGTTGCTGGGTTTCTTTAGGCAGAACCTTGATTCTTTGCATGGTCTCACAAAGACATGACTGGCATCGATCCGAGTGTTATCTGTCATCATCTCAATGTTGATCCTGCTATCCCTCCAGTGAAGCAGAAACCTCGGAGGCTTGCTCCAGCTTATCATGATGCAATGAATGAGGAGATTGACAAGTTGATCCAATTCAGGTTCATTCAAGAGGTGCAGTATCCTGATTGGATAGCCAATGTTGTGGCTGTGCCTAAGAAGAACGGGAAGGTGAGAGTTTGCATTGACTTCACTGGTGTCAATAAGGCTTGCCCCAAGGACTTTTTTCTTATGCCAAGGATAGACAGGCTCATCAACGCCACTGCTGGCCACGAGATGTTATCCTTCATGGATGGTTATTCAAGCTATAACCAGATACTCCTGGCAGAAGCAGATCGAGAGAAGACCACCTTCATAACGGAGCAGGGCTTGTTCTGTTACTGAGTGATACCCTTTGGCTTGAAGAATGCAGGTGCCACCTATCAACGTCTTATGAACCTCATGTTTGGGCCACTTCTTGGTAAGACGGTTGAAGTTTACATCGATGATATCGTTGTGAAGAGTTGAGTACGAGGTACTCTAGTGGCAGACCTTGCTGAGCCTTTCTCTGTTCTGAGAGCTTTCAATCTGAAGATCAACCCAGAGAAGTGCACCTTCGGGGTTACCTCAGGCAAATTCTTGGGTTATCTTGTGAGTCAGCGGGGGATTGAGGCTAATCCAGCTCAGATCCGTGCTTTGCTGGACATGCCAGAGCCTAAGTCGAAGAAGGAGATCCAGAAGCTGACAAGCTGGATTGCTGCACTCAATCGATTTATCTCCAAGTCTTCCGACCATTGCAAACCTCTTTTCGAGTTGCTAAGGAAGGACTCCATTTTTGCATGGACTCTAGAGTGTTCTCAAGCTTTCCTTGTCTTGAAGGAATATTTAGGCTCAGCTCCTATCCTTTCAGTGTCTGGGCCAGGTGAAGTCTTATATCTTTATCTGTCTGTTTTAGAGTAAGCCCTTGGTTCCGTCCTGGTCAGGAGTTGCGATGGCGTGGAGAAGCCTGTTTATTTCATCAGCAAAACCTTTCTCAAGGCGGAGTGCAATTACAGCAAACTCGAGAAGATTTGTCTAACTCTTGTCTTTTCTGTGGAAAAGCTTCGTCCTTACTTTCATGCTCATTCTATCGTTGTCATCACAACGTATCCCTTGAAAGTCGTGCTGGGACGACCCGAGTTGGCAGGGAGGATGTCGAAGTGGGCTGTGGCTCTGAGTGAGTTCGATATCCAGTATCGGGCTAGGAGTTCAGAGAAGGGGCAAGCAATAGCGGGTTTTCTTTCTGACTTCCCTGTGGAGGAGGAAGCAGAGGAGGTGGTTGTTGATCTTCGTGAACTTCCTATTAAAGTTGACAACGGAGATGTCGTTGTGGGTGGAGCCGAGTCATCAGAATTGGCTGATTGGTTGTTGTACGTGGACGGATCTTCTAATTTGAGTGGTTCAGGACTTGATGTTGTGCTTATAAGTCCGGAGAACATCAAAGTGTAGAAGATGTCACGTCTTGGGTTCACTGCCTCCAACAACGAAGCTGAGTACGAAGCCTTGCTGCTTGGGTTGCAGAGTGCACGAGAGCTGCAGATCTCCAAGTTGAGGGTGTTTTGTGATTCACAGCTCGTGGTGAATCAGGTGAATGGTGTTTATGACTGCAAGGACGATTGGATGAAGCAGTATGTTACTCTCGTTAGTTTGCAGTATGAAGCATTCACCGTTGTGGAGATCAGGCACACTCAAAGGAATGAGAACAGGCATGCTGATGCTTTGGCTTACCTAGCTTCCATGGTGCAGTCTGACGAGCCTAAGGCTATTCTGATGAAGTTCCAAGAGTATCCTTCGATAACTCTTCAGGCACATCGAGAGGTATTTTTTGTCAATCCAGTTCTGAGCTAGATGACAGGGCTGGTGGCCTATCTGAAGGATGGAATTCTTCCTATCAGCGTGAAGGAGTCAAGGCGCATTCTGTTCAAGGCACTTCGTTATGCCTTGGTGCAGGGAGAGTTGTTCAGGAAATCTTTTGGTAGGCCTTTGCTGAAGTGTGTTCATCTTGAAGATATGGAGAGAATACTTGCTGAGTTGCATGAAGGTATATGTGGTATACATTCAGGCGAGAGAACCATTGCGCATCGAGCTCTGAGGCAAGGTCACTTCTGGCCTTACATGCAGGCTGATGCTCAGAAGTATGTGAAGAAGTGTAATCAGTGCCAGCGGCATGCTCGTTTGATTCATGCTCCAGCTCAAGAGCTCAACACTATATCACAGCCTTGACCATTTGCACGATGGGGGCTTGATATTGTGAGACCTTTTCCTAAGGCTCCAGGGAATCTGATCTTTCTTCTTGTGGCAACTGATTACTTCTCTCGTTGGATTAAAGTTGTTCCCCTTGCTCGTATCAGAGAGCAAGAAGTGAAAAAGTTCTTGTGGGAACATATCATCTGCAGATTTGGCATACCGCAGTCCATCATCACTAACAACGGGAGCAGTTCTCAGGACGTATTATTGCCAATTTTGTAGCGAGTTGAAGATCAGGCATGTTTTCTCTTCCCCCTATTATCCTCAGGGGAATGGATTGGCCGAGGCAGCCAACAAGAATATTTTGAATGCCTTGAAGAGAAGATTGGAAGATTCGAAGTGAAAGTGGACCGCCGAGCTGCACAACGTATTGTGGGGGTACAGAACAACACCGAGGAGTCTTACCAATGAAACTCCTTTCTCTTTAGCATATGGCATGGAAGCCATCATTCTTACGGAGATCAGTTTGCCCACAGTACGTTCTTGGCACAACAAGAGGAAGGATGGAGAGAAAGATCAGAAGGTAGAGCTTATGGCTATCCATCTCGATCTGCTAGAAGAGAAGCGAGAAGATACCAGCATTCAGATGAGAAGGTATCAACAACAATTGAGGAAAGCCTACAACAAGAGAGTATAATGGAGAGTCCTTCAGGTCGGTGATCTCGTTCTCCGAAGAGTGTTCCAGAACACGAGGGAGCTTAACAGTGGGAAGTTGAGACCAAACTGGGAAGGGCCTTATATCCTAGAACGATTGGGAAGTCCTGGAGTCTGCTACTTGAATGACTTACAAGGTAACCTCATCTCAAAATCCTGGAACATTATGAATTTAAGGCAATTCTTTCAATAGAATCTATGCTATGCTAGTACATGCATCGTTGTGCTTACAAGTTTCAGTGCTTTTACATAATCATAGTGCTCATACTTGAACATATGACTTGCAATATTATGAATTGATATGCTTGCTCGTTGTCTACATTATTCTCTGTCTGGATCATCAGTGTAATATTGTGAATGTTTTGCAAGTAATTCAAATAAAATTTCGACTGAACCACCTACTCATAACGAACACAAGTGGCTTATATAAGGATGTCATCTGAGCAAATCTAGTGGCTTATCCTAATGACATCCTTTGAGCATGTGTTTCGAAACTGAGTTACATTGTGTTCATCATATGAATTTTATTTGTCAGATTACATTCACAATGAACTACACATATGATATGTCTGGATTAGTGCTTTGCTCGTAGTGCTCTGTTCGTAGTGCTTTGCTCGTAGTGCTTTGTTCGTAGTGCTTTGTTCGTAGTACTCTGCTCGTAGTGTTCTGATCGCAGTGCTTTAATCGAACTAATTTGTTTAGTATGTGCATCAGTTATGATTTTCACCCTCATACACATACATTCACATATATTCAAATATCCCCATAGTGAAGTGCCATATTCACATCAGTGCCATATTCACATATATTCAAATATCCCCATAGTGAAGTGCCATATTCACATCAGTGCCATATTCACATATATTCAATTGCTTATGTTGTATTTTTTCCTGTGTGCATACGTTGTGCTACGCTATGAGGTGGAGAGAAATGTGTACATAAGAAAGGAAGTGATCCATTCATGCAGAAAACCCATCTCTGGGTAAGTACATTCACAACTCCCGTACGAGGGAGAGAGAAGAGATTACATTATAACATCATCAAAATACAGAGAGAGAAGCAACAGAGAGATCAGGCGAGCTTGAGATCAGCATCTGTAGTCGTTGTAGCAGGGGCAGGAGTAGAGGCTTCAGCAGTTGGGATTTTTGCTGGAGTAGCTTCATCGGCACCAGCAGCAGGAGCTTCAGGAGCAGCTGGCTCGAAGTACGACTCAGCTGGGAGAGGTGCAGGACCTTCGAGAGGGTGAGGTTGCTCGACGCCTTGAACCTCGGCCTCGTTGTCTAGCTCGATCACATCTTTGCTCTGAAGCTCGAAGAATGTGATGGCGTCCTCTTCATTGTCTTCCTTCAGACGGCCTTGTTGGCGGAGCGATTCAAGTACCTCTTTCTCGGTCTCTGCCCGATCCTCCTCCAAGAGTGTGTCCAACTGAGACTGATAGTGCTGTTGCAGTCTCAGGGTCACGGTCCTCTCAATGGCCTCTTCAGTTTTCTTGGCCTCCTCGAGCTCCTCCGCCAATGCTGTCCTAGCTCCCTCAGTTTCCTCCAGCTGTTTGCTCAAAGCTTGGGAGACGAGCTCCAGTTCGCTGATTCGTAGGACAGTGTTCTCTACCTCCTGTTTGGCCTTCTTCTCAGCCTCCTTTGCTGCTCGAGCCTCAGCCTCAGCTTTTTCTTGTGCCTTGGTGGCAGCATTGAATTTCTCCTCGACGCGAACAGCGCCAGCTCTGGCTTGGGTCAGATCGAAATCTACCTTGAGTCTCTCTTCGGCGAGAGTCTTCTCCAGTGTTTCAGTCCTTCTTTGCCAGTACTTGATCCCGTCTCGGAGGTGATTGTAGCTATAATGACTACGATCACAGAGTTCATGCACGAGCACGTTCATCTACAAGGAAGTATCAGAGCATCAGCACAACGAGAAGTAGAATGCAGTAGAGTAAGAGGAAGAGGAAGAGGAAGAATCTTACTGATGCCATGGACTGGCAGGCAGCATAAGACAGGTCGGCCAGGGAGAGCATGCCGACGTCAGTAATGTCTTGGGGCAGCCTCATAGCGTGAGTCAGAGCTCGGGCGACCTTGTCGAACCTCTGCACCGAGTCGTTTTTAGTCGGTCTCCCATACCGAGAGAAGTCGGGCGACTAGTCCAGGTCGTTCGTCGGTACCATGCTGGCTGGAAGACTCGTTGTGCCAGCTTCCGTTGCGGCCAGAGCGACCACAGCGGAACTCGAGCTGGCTGGAGCAGCTGCAGCTCGGGAGGGGGCAGGTGCCGAGCTGGCTTCAGGCACTGCCGTTGTCACTTCTGCTCCTTGAGTTGTCGCAGGAACATCAGAGGTGGAAGGGGGAGCAGCAATGGCTGCGTTCTCTTTCTCCAGGCGTATATCTGCCTTCGCCTTCTTTCTGGCCTCGTATTCGGCCTGGGTCATCATTTTTCTTTTCGGGTCAGCGGTCGCTGTACCCTTGGAAGGAGGGTTCTTCTTCTTCAGTGGTGGTGGCGGTGGTGGCAACAGAATCGCAGGACGGGCAGACCTTGGCTTCCTGCTCAGTGGAAGTGGGTCTGTGCCAGCCATGTTGTCTTCTTCTTCTTCGTCTAAGTCTATTGTTGGTGCGGGTGCCGAGGAAGAAGCGCCTGGATGCTGTTGTTGTTGTTGTTGTTGTGGTTGTTGTTGTTGTTGTTGAGCAGTTGCAGTAGGGGTGCTGAAGCTGACCCACGTGTCAGGCTCCCGAGGCTTCCACCGAATGTATTCCCCACCTCGAATGTGTTTGATGTTGGTGAGGATGCCTTCTTCTTCTGGAGCTAACTTCTTGTACGGGATCTTTTTTCCTTCAACTGCGAACAGAAATGCAACAGAGTGAGTACAACGAGATTTAGTAGAACGAGAGCAGACAACGTACAACGGAAGACAGAATCAGAATGGTAGTGCACAACGGGCAACGGACAACGGTAGTTGTATACCTGGTTTCGCTTGGAAGACGTTGGGGACCGAGGAGTTCTCTGCCTTCCAACCACCAGAGACAACGAAAGAGGTAGCTTTCCATCCTCTTTCTCTGTCTAGAATGCTAGAGACGAGTTCTAGGTGTAGAGGTTTCTTGTTCCACGAATAGTAGCAGAACATACCGTCGTCAGAGCCTCGACATCTGACAGCATGGCTGAAGTGGAAGAGATGCCTAGCTTCTATTGGGAATCCGTCCTTGATGAATTTGATCATCATGGACATGTATTTGTAGAAGCTCGGATGCATTTGTCCTGGTGCGAGTTGCAAGGTGGACAGAATGTCATCCAGAACGAGATAAAGAGGGAAGCGAAGACCAGCCTCGAGCTGGGAGAGGTAGACAACGGTACAAGCAGAACGCTTATCGATTAGAGCGTCATCTCGCTTGAAGTGGAGATTGACGTGGGAGGGGAAGTCGAAACGTTCCCTGAAGTGGTTCAGATGTGCCAACTGACGTTGACGCAAAGCTGAGGATTTTTCGATGTAGGCACCATGAGGTGCGCTACCTGTGCAGCTAGCCTCATCTTCAGTAGGGCCTCTAACTTCCTCTAACCTAGTGGGTTCTACGGGAATGTTGGCAGCCATGGTGTAGGGAGAACAGGAAAGAGAGAAGAACAATGGGAGCAGAAACAGTGGATTCAGTGAACAGAGCAAAATGAACACACAGAGCAGAACCGCGCAGAGTCACACAAGAACCAAAGAAGGAGAAAGAGAGGGAGAAACAGTAAGAAATATTAAGGAGAAAGCGAGAAGAGCGTACCGAACAGAGACGACTGAGAGAGACTGTTGAGAGCTTGAAGAAGATGAACTTTCGTTTGAGGGAAAAATTCGGCAAAATAACAGTGCTTGAAAAAACAGGATGAATGAGAAGGAGCAATCAAAGGGGATTTTATAAGCATCTCCGATGTGCGAAACTACACCAATACCCTTCATCAGAGCCGTACACCTGTGTCAAAGTGGAAAAGAGCAGTGGCAGGATCATCTTTTCACCAAAAAGAGAGTAACCGTCAGAGCTATTAAAGCGTTTTGAAAATCGAAACGGCAATGATGACAGCCTGTTTGCATTTAAGAGACGTGATGGTTCGCACGCGCAGCCAGCTGGCGTGAACGGTCGATCTTCTCAGCGAGCGTTTAAAGCACGCAACGTTATATCTTCCGGAGCAGTGCCAGGTATGATCTTTTTGTCCGTTTATGACACTTCGAACTACGTTCCAAGCATCATAAAGGGACAAATTGTAAGGGATAAAATTCGTAAAATCAACTGAGCGTTGGAGAACGAGCTCATTTTTGTTGTTTTGTTCACGAAAGTGACACGTGGACATGAGTTGGGGTCACGTGCTTAAAATAGAGGGATCACACGTTGTCTAATGCACAACGTTCACGTTGTGCGCATTACGACGTATCTGTTCTCTTGTGGAACAACGTCTCCGTTGTGGCTTGACAACGTGCTCGTTGTCTGAAGCACAACGTAACCGTTGTACTCTTGACAACGTTTTTGTCGTTACATGAACAACGAGTCCGTTGTCTCACCGACAACGATGTCCAGGCTGTATTTTAAGACATCTACATCGTAACCAAGCTCGAGTCAACAACGAGACCGACTCATAGGAGGAAGTGATCAGGAGGCGATCCATTATTCTGACATGTGTACCGAAGCACTGTCTGTGCCGAAAGCACTGTCTTGGCATTTAATGCTGGTCACTTCTACGTACTGTCAGATCCCGACCGACTGAACTTATAGTAGGCTCTCACGTGTAATGCAACAGGTGGCAGATATGTCTGACATATTTGGCAATGAGTGCAGGACACGTGGTATGGACATCAATGGCCATCCATGGTCATCGATGGCCATACAACCTTACCCTATATATACCCCGTCGATTTCAGTGCTTCAGAGATTGATCAATCCCGAGATTTTGCACACTCTTAACATTTTCTCAGTGCCTCAGAGACTTGTGTTCCTTTCAGTGTTTACTGTTCATTATCTTTTACATCTGCTTACTTTATCATCAGATTACAGGTCAGGGTGCCACACCCTCCATCTCCAACCAGTAAACCAGAGAGTGTGTGAAGCTGCAGCTGACGTGTGTTCGTGACGGTATTTTTCCCTTTCACTTTATATTTTAGTTTCTTTTGGGTGTCATTGAAGTTGCAGAGACGATCTCTCAACCGCAAAGGTCAATGAGAAAAAGGGAAGAATAAAATTGGTAAGGAGCGCGACGTGTAGCTTTAGTTCTCTGTAATTTCATTTTGTTTGCTAATTATCTAAGTACAAAATTTTCATTTTTTAATTATTGTTAATCTTTTGATGAGGTTGTTCTTCCGCCTTCTTATTCTTGAGATTAGTTAAGCTGGCATTTTTTAATGTTTTTGTTACTACGACCTTGTATTTTGGCCGTATCGATACGATTTCCTACGACTTTCTGTAAGAATAAATACGGTTGTGAGGAGTGCTACTCACATTCTCACATTTCAAAAAAAAATCGAACGCACTGTAAGTATAACAGTAGTTGCTATGTGTAGGGGGTAACATGTTGCAACCAGGATAGTTTCAACTTGGGATCATATACGAAAAAGAGCACTATTTAGCGGACCCATGGGTCCGTTTCCTATCTTACCCTGTGTCTTCGTGTCCCTTTTAACTCCTGCTCGATCGGAGATAGCTGCTAGCAATAAAACTAAGCTGGCCACGAAACTGTAACAATATTCTTTTGAAGGGGTAAATGCATCCCAGAAATACAAAAAAAAAAAAAAAGGAAGAAAAAAAAGTTGTTCATAGTCTGTATGGTTAGAAGCATATGCTTTGATTGATTACAGATCCAAGATTTAAGAGAACTCCTTTGCAGCACATTGAGGGGTGAACCCAATTCCCTCATGAGGCGAATTTTTTTGAGTATTTTGGTATTTTCTTATTTGTTATGTAGCCCTAATACTATTAAGAATAGGTGTGGGCGGCTACTGTAAATTTTAGATCTCAACTTTGTAATTCCTTTTGCTCCAGGACATAGTGAAATCTCGGCAACTCCGTGGACGTACCTCAACTTGAGGGAACCACGTAAATCTGGTATTCTTGTGTGTTTTGTTCTTGTTCTCTTTTTCTGTCTAAATTTCGTGTCTCATAGATCCTATTAGGGTTCATTCCCTAACAATATGAACACTACATACACCCAAATTGGGAAGAAGAAACTCACTGCACCTAAAAAAGAGCCCATGTTTCCCCATAACTGAATGCATTACATTTACCTCAAGCCTATCAAATATCATCCTAATACACCACAATTTTAAAACCATTGATGACTAGCAGACCTGCAAATGGAGGTAATGGAACTTCATGATCAAAACCAGAAAGAGCCGGAATGCATGGATAAGCTGGCAGTAGCGATTTGTTATTATTTCTGGAATAGCTGAGAGGCTGGCATATCTAGGAAGTTCCATAGATAGTAGCAGGTGAAAACATGGTAGTAATGCCTTTCCTTGGGTTTAAGTGTCTAAGTGGTTACAGTAGAAATTACGAATTTAGTTTCTCCCATGGGTGCCTATTCTCCAAACAAGGCTCTGGGGTTTTACTAGAGTTTTTATCAGACCAAAGGGGGATTCCAGTGCCAGAAATGTCCAGAGGCCTTATATTGGAAGATTCTACTATTTCCTATTTCCTATTCCCAAATCATCCATAGGACTACTTACAATGAACTAAGCCACATCAGCCTGCCCCTCTCGCCCAACCTGGAAGGACCATCGGACTAGAAAATCCGGCAAATCATAGGGGAAGACCCAATTCAAACCCAGCAATGAAAGGAAGCACTGCCAATTCTTTTAGCCACGGAACAATGAATCAATAAATGGTTGATGGATTCACCATCTTCCCTGCACCAATGCAAATATGAACAGATAAGGTCTTTCTGCTTTCTTCTTTGAAGGATGTCACATGTGTTCACCTTTGTATAAGCTAGGGTCCACACCAACATCTTAACCTTTGGGGGATCAAAAGTTTCCAGATCATTTTGTGGGAGAAAAGAGGGGCAGATTCCTAATGTCTTTTCATAAAGCTTAAAGCTTCAAAATGGAAAACAACCATAAAGCTTCAAAATGGAAGAAAGATTGGATTTTTAGCTATATGTTAGAAGAGAACCGACCAAAGGATGATGAGACAATATCCATCATCCACCCAAAACTCAGAAACTAGACAATCCTAACAGACTCCACAAAATCTGCAATAAACCTCTGTAACCTCCATATCTGAAAACTAAAAGCAATAAAAAGCTCACTTTTCTGGTTCTTAATTTTCACCCCTGTTTTACAGCAACAAGAATCCCTGTGCATCAAAAACTGACATACAAGAAGCTTCATGGTCAAAACCAGAAAGAGCCGGAAATTATTAATTTTTTTTCGTTTTCTTCTTTTTTTGTTTTTCTTCTGTATTTCAGCAAAAATGGTTTCTACTACCCATCAAAAGATTCAAAACCCAAATGCAGACAATACTGTAAACATGCTATAATTATCACCAGCAAGAATTTTGCATCATTAACTTGCCCCATAAATGAATCAGACCATTGTGATTGAATCCTAGTTGTCCAATGAATCTACACAGAACAATCTGCATACAATTATTTTCAGTCCTCAAGGCCATTACATCAACCCATACTGAAAACCTATTCATCACACCCGGATAAGAGAAAAAAGAGAACAATCAAATGAACCATCAGGGGAAGCCGCTCTCAGATCGATCAAAATGCAGAAGAAGACGGCTACATTTTGGGTACTCTTCGACTTGCTTCGGCAGCATGATACACATCAGATACCTCTTCCAGCCAGCGACAACGAGAACATGATCTCCTTCGTCTCCATTGTGAAGCTTACCGCCGCTTGATCTCGTCATCGGAACAGGAACCCTCGTCGCCGGAATGGGTTCTTCTTCTTCGGAAGCTCTTGGTTAGTTGCTGGTTTATCCTAACATTTGGGACATTTATGGGTTTTGAGTAAGTCCTCGGAAAGTTTAAAAAAAAATTCTAGAGAAGAGATCCTTGAAAGAGCTGATTTAACTTTAATAATTTGAAATTGGAAATAGAGGGAGAAGAGGAAGAATCGTCAATTTTGGCGCCCATTTTTTTGGTCACCCAAACCCTTATAAGGCATTTAAGACCTCATACTAATTTTGGGCCGTTAGATCACGAGTAAAGTGAGTGTCGTGCTGGGAATAAAACCCAAGCACGATCCCAGCATGAGCTTGCCAAGCAGACGAGCCGGATCCGAGCTGGTAGGACTTGGCAGCATTCTCCACCACCCTCAAGTGTAATACTCTTTAGTTTTGAAAAGGACTCATCTTCCATCCATTTTGGGAATCTTGCACCACCATAGGATCCTGATATTCCTAGACTTTCGAGAATTGTGTGAGGCTCAAAGCTTTCAAGTACCAACTCCTCAAGGCTCCGTTCCCGCAGATTGCGGTCCCCATCACCCCATTCCAATCACAACTCTTTGAGGTATTGCTTATACTTCAAAGCTGCGTCTTTTGCCTCATCTGCATTGATCACATTCTCAAGCCATTTAATGTGAAATGACTCACCAAGTTTGTTCAAATCTTTCAATTCTCCTAACTTTGCCCCACCCTCCTCCCTACTTACTAGGAACCCCGTCAACTTTTGAATATTGGTTAACTTCCCAAATCCAAGTGGAAGGGAAACTAATGCATTATACCCGGTATCCAAATTTCGAAGGCCAATTAAGTTTCTTATGTCTTTTGGTAATTCTCGAAGCTTATTGCACCAATGGAGTATCAGGTGGCATTTGGATTGGATTTTTTTGGCCAAAAATCAATTCCGGTAAAATTGATTGTGTAGAAATGTGTTGTCATAAATAAGTGTTGTCGTAGATAAGCGGTGTTATGAATAATCTTGTTTGGATAGCATTCTGTCTATAATCGATTATATGCATATAATTGATTGTGTAAAATAATCATGTTTGATTCATCCTGGCATTCACCCGTTGCAAAAGCCGCCTAGCCAGTTGCATATATAAGTCCTCAAATTGTTGTCATCTCTTTACACATTGAGCATGCGGTGGTTATAAACTTTTCATATGTTGTATTTACCTGTATGTATTAAAGTGCCTATTGTCAGTAATAACATTCATCTATTAACCTTGAGAGTGAGCTTGATTCACTTGGGGGACATGATTAAAGAGTTAACGCTGAGAAATTACAAGAGCCTAAACTACTCTGTGGATGGGGATTGTGGAGAGCAATTCACTCAGCATAAACCCGTTGATTTTAGGAGAATGAAGCTTCGCCACATTTTAAGAAAATAAAAAGAGCTCGCTCACTGTTATGGACTTACTGGGATAGCAATTTCACCATGGAATGAAGAACTAGACAATGACTATGTCCATGAAGAACCAGAATTGAACATAAAAATCATGAACCTACTTAACCAAGATGATTACTAATTAATTGTGAAAGATTACCTATTGATTACTATTAAACCATGAAAAACTCATTAATACAAGTCAAAAAAAATAATAACTAGATCTAAAAGGGCGGCAAGTCATGTGCGGAGGCATCTTCCCTGGTAATCCCTCTCTTCTTCTTGTCTTCTCCGGTAATCCCACTCTTCTTCTCATCTTCTCCTTTTCCTAAAAGGGGTTTATTGTTGTAGGCATGCAAATTTTGATAAGATCAAAATTGCCACATGGCAAGATCTTAAATTTTGATAAGATCAAAATTGCCACATGGCAAGATCTTAGAAGGTGGACCCTACTTAGAGTTAAAATAATATAAAACTCTTTAAAGATAAAGGTTAGCTTACACCAAATGGGACCCACAAATTGGATAGACTCCAAATGTGATTCACTAGCCCCACAAGACTTATCAATTCAAATCATGATAAGTCTCCCAAGATGTTGTGTTAAAGGAGGACGCTACCACTCATAAATTTATAAAAGGTAGCTTATTCTCTACAAGAAAGGGGATAGAAAAAAAGGAGAGAAAAGTGGAGAAGAAGAAAAAAGCTCTGAAGCTCCAAAAATCTCCACCAAAGTCTAAAGTTCTGAAGATCTCGATTAAAGCCTAAAGCTCCGTAGATCTCCATCAAAAGTCTAAGCTCTGAAGATCTCGATCAAAGCCGAAAGCTCCGTAGATATCCATCAAAAGTCTAAGCTTCGAAGATCTCGATCAAAGCCGAAAGCTCCGTAGATCTCCATTAAAGCTTGAAGCTCCGCAGATCTCTATTAAAGCCAAAGCTCTGAAGATCTCCGTTAAGACCCAAGTAATCCGGCAATATTTTCGACTACATCTTGAAGTTCAGATCTGAGAATACGCTGTTTTCCAGCCCTCAGATTAAAGGTTTTGTAAAGAGAAGAATCAGAGGTTTCTCTATTTTACAGAGATTAAACCTCAAAGATTTGTATCCTCACCAATATCAATAAAAATATTATTTGTCATACGTTTCTTGTCCTTGATTTTTGGACACGAAATTTGTGTCGACAAATTTCTGGCACGCTCGGTGGGACCATCTTTGCCTCTCATCTCTTTTCTGCAACTCCTCGAGATTCGAAGTCAATGGCACCAAAGAAAGAATCGTCCAACATTCCAAGCCTCAAGCCCACGGGTTCTAACCCTATGGTTGCCAGCAATGTTGGATCAAGTCTCAATACTCAGAATACGGGATGTATGACCCGAAGTAAGACGCTAGCCACTCGTATGGGCTCATCGACCCAAGCAACTGCTCTCTCACCAAGACCATTGTCGGTTTCTAGAGTAGTCTCATCCAAACTTCCCGTCATCACTTTAGCCTCGCTAAAGGAGAAAAGGGAGGCCTCTTTTTCTAAGAAGAAGAACATGGTTTACTCTTCTTTATCTCATGAATCAAACTCCGGGCACAAAGTTTCGTCTACTTGTGGTTCAAGCACAGGCTCTACACCTGGATCTCCACACAGAAGTTCAGGATCTCTATCTTCAGGACACTCGAACTCTGTCAATACCGAGCATTCTGTTGCTCCAGTTATGATGGCACAAGGCCTCTCCATTGATGAACAAATTGCGAGTATGTCTAAAGCCATTGAAGGGCTCACCAATGCACTTAATGAAAAAGACAAACAAATAGCGATGCTCATGAATAAGTTCGAGAATGATGAGGAATCAAGCCAAGGTCATGCAGACCCGGACGATAACCCTAAAATGCCGACTAAAGATCAAAGTGCAAATGAAAATATTCGATATCTTCTGATGGGTCCAAACCCGCAGATCAACTCAGAGGTTTTATTTTAGATGCCATACGGGGTAAGCATGAAGATCAATCACAATCCTCCCTCCCATATGCCAAGCCTTACACTCGGAGGATCGACCTAATGAAGATGCCTGCCAGTTATCATCCACCAAAGTTTCAGTAATTTGATGGAAAAGGTAACCCAAAACAACATGTGGCACACTTCATAGAGACGTGTAACAATGCCGGTACTAATGACGACCTTTTGGTCAAACAATTTGTTCGCTCTTTGAAAGCAAATACATTCGACTGGTACACTGATCTCGAACCCGGTTCCATTGATAATTGGGAACAAATGGAACGAGAATTTCTTAATCGTTTTTACAGCACGAGACGTACAGTTAGTATGATCGAGTTGACGAATACCCGTCAATGGAAGGAAGAACCTGTTATTGACTACATCAACAGGTGGAGAAATTTAAGTCTCAATTGCAAAGATAGACTTAGTGAGACTTCTGCCATCGAAATGTGTATCCAAGGTATGCACTGGGGACTTCGATATATCCTACAAGGGATAAAACCGAAGACTTTTGAAGAATTGGCCACACGTGCTCATGATATGGAATTGAGCATAGCAGCTAATGGAAATTAAGATCCATCTACCCATGATTCTCGTAGAAATAAAGATAAACCAGACAACCGAAAAGGGGGCAAACCATTTTCTAAATCTGGTACTAAAGAGTCTATGGCTGTTAATACTACTCCTCTAAAAATTAAAGGAAAATCAAGCAACAATGAGGAAAGTAAAAATTGGTCTTTTGAAAACCGAGGTAGAAAGAGGTATACCTTGAAAGAAATGCAGGAAAAGGAATACCCTTTCCCTGACTCTGATGTCGCAGGAATGTTTGACCAACTCCTCATAAGTAAAATGATTGAACTACCGGAGTCGAAACGCCCAGAAGAGGTTGACCAGATAGATGATCCAAAATACTGCAGATACCATCGGGTGGTTAGCCACCCAATTGAAAAATGTTTTGTTCTGAAAGAGAAGATTATGGCACTGGCACGACAAGGGAAAATAGTCCTTGATGGAGACGACGATATTGCGGCTTCAAATCAGACTGTCATTACTTTTGGATCATTTGGCTCTACGGTTCCTATAAGTAAGCCAAAGACTTGCACTGTTTCTCCTCATTCCTTGTTGCATTCTCCAACATACACTCTTAAGTTTGGGTCATTCAATCCAATCATAATAGAGAATAGGAAACCAGGTCCAAGTCTTCCAGAGCCTTCTACAAGATTCACAAATCAAGCAATTATGTATGGGGCATCGATTTAACTGAGAATGTAGACTCTGAGGATGATGGTTGGACCCTCGTTACTCGTCGCAAGCAACGCAAGCCACGGTTGCCAAAGCCTCAAATTACTAGGTCAAGAAGGACTCGGAGAAAGGCTCAACCAAAAGCTGCATCAAAGAAGAAGAAGAAGTCTGGAAGGAAGAGCAAGATTGTCAAAGAAAGACCACTAATACTTGATGACCTGCTTGAACAAGGACCTCGTGTTCTTGTTACCCTGAAAGGGTTCATGCCCAAAAAATGGCTTAACAAGTATTGTGTCAATGTTCATGTAATATCATGTCTAGAGACACATGATGAAGAAGGTTGTCCAGATGTTACAGGTAAAGTACATGCTACGTCGACAACATTTCAAGAAAGTCACGAAGATCCTGCCCATCCTAATGTCCTTGCACATTTACAGAAAGTCTCAAATTGGCTGAGTGTATATGATGCGCTAAGACTTTCACCAGAAGTTCGGCAAGCCATGGCCCTTGCGCTTACAAAACCGGAAGATTACACATCTAAAGTTGAGTAGGTTAATGCGTCTGAAAATTACACAAATACTTGTGCTGCATGTATGACGACAATCGCCTTCTCAGATGAAGATCTATTGTTAGGCTCTAAACCACATAATCGTCCACTCTTCGTAGCTGGGTATGCTCGTGAGCACAAGGTCAACCGTATTCTTCTTGATTGTGGGTCTGCTGTAAATATCATGCCTATTCGAATTATGAAGGAACTTGGGATTACAACTGACGAGCTATCTCATAGTCGTCTAATGATTCAAGGCTTCAATCAAGGGGGCAAAGAGCTATTGGCATAATCCGCCTCGATCTCGTGATTGGAGATTTATGTTCGAGTGCTCTTTTCCATGTCATTGATGCAAAAACCTCCTACAACATGTTACTTGGAAGACCATGGCTCCATAAACATGGTGTAGTTCCATCTATACTCCATCAGTGTTTCAAGTATTTTTGAGATGGTTCACAGAAAAAAGTGATAGCTGATGAAAAGCCATTCTCTGAAGTTGAGTCTCATTTTGCTGATGCTAAGTTTTACGTGGAATGTGATTCGGTGAAAGAAGTTAAACCTGCATTAATTCCATCAACTGGGAAATTAAGTTCTCAAAATGAAAAAGTAGTACAAGATTTAAGTGATGAGATCGAGCCTGAGAAGAAAGAAAACAATAGCGAGAATAAACAGGTCACCTCAAATAAAGATGAGAAGCCTCAAAGTACCCTTGAAGTCTCAAAGACAATGCCAGTTCTTCGGTATGAGCCATGTTCACAAAGAAAAGGAGGGCAATCTCCTTTTATTGGATGTACTAGTACAGATCTGAAAGCATTAAATGGTTTGACTTTTCCTGTCACTAAGCTTATTTCATCAACAATCTCCAAACCACCTCTCAAAGGGTTTGTGAGACCATCACAGGGTCCTGAGATTGAGCATGGCTCTCTACCAACAGAGAGAACAGAAGAGGGTTTTGATCCTAATGCTTATAAGCTCCTTGCTAAGGCAGGATATGATTATAAAGATCCACCTCCTTTAGGGAAACTCTCATGTGAGACTACTGGAGAAAATGTTCACGGGCTAAATAGAACTCAACAAAAGTTGAAGGGAAAAGGTTATGCAGTGAAAAGTTTCAAAGATGGAGTCAGCTATAGCCTGCCCCCACCAGTTCGCATATCTTCAAGAAAGGCCAATGCCCAATACATCACTGCACAGTCAGTGGATGAAGATTGTGTCCATGTTGCAAAAACTTCTGTATTTGATCGAATTTGTCGACCAACTTCACGAGTTTCTGTTTTCAAAAGATTAGGAACTCAAGTGGACACTAATACAAATGGAATTATCATCAAGTCAAATAATTTGAGACATTCTCAAAGAATTCGTAGTTCCAAGAAGATAAAGTATGTTCAAAGGAGAAACAAGCATAGTGCCTCAAAAGCCTTTGAAGAGCCAAAAAACATAATTTTGTCACGTATGAAACGACAAGTGAACTTGGTCGTAACAATTGAGAACTCTCTCAAAGCTAAGCAACACACCATTGTGTTTACAAATCAGCATAGCTTACAAAGCCAAGAGCTTCATGATACTATTGATAATGAAAGTGTAGCTTCTACTAACCATATAACAGTGAGGGAATTATTAGATGAAGATCTTACTGAGGATGAGATACAAGATGCTCCACCTATATTTGAGGAAGGTGGACAGGCCACGGTGGATGAATTAAAAGAACTTAACCTCGGTACACCAGAAAACCCTCGCCCCATCTTTGTAAGTGCACTTTTGACGCCAGAAGAAGAAAAAAAATACTTTGACTTGTTACTTGAGTATAAAGATATTTTTGCCTGGTCCTACAAAGAAATGCAGGGTCTTGACCCAAAAGTAGCAGTTCATCATCTGGCTGTCAAGCATGGTGTACGTTTAATAAAGCAAGCTCAGCGTCGTTTCAGGCCCGAATTAGTTCCACAAATTGAAATTGAAGTCAACAAACTCATTGAAGCAGGATTCATTCGAGAAGTCAAATACCCAACATGGCTCGCCAATTTTGTCCCTGTGAGAAAGAAAAATGGACAAATTCGAGTTTGTGTAGATTTTCGTGACCTCAATGAGGCATGCCCGAAGGATGACTTCCCACTTCCTATCACTGAACTCATGGTTGATGCCACCACAGGATACGAAGTCTTGTCCTTTATGGATGGCTCGTCTGGCTATAACCAAATTCGAATGGCTCCAAGAGATGAAGAACTTACTGCTTTTCGCACCCCCAAAGGTATCTACTGTTATAAAGTCATGCCTTTTGGTTTGAAAAATGCAGGGGCAACGTATCAACGTGCTATGCAGAAAATATTTGATGACATGCTTCACAAGCTAATAGAATGCTATGTTGATGATTTGGTGGTGAAGACTAAGAAAACAGAAGACCATCTTCAAGACTTAAGGAAGGTGTTTGACAGACTTCGAAGATACCAATTGAAGATGAACCCCTTGAAGTGTACGTTTGGGGTTACTTCAGGCAAGTTTCTTGGATTTATTGTCCGACACCGCGGTATTGAAATCGATTAGTCCAAAATTGATGCCATTCAAAAAATGTCAGAACCTCGGAATTTGCATGAACTCAAAAGTTTACAAGGTCGTTTGGCCTATATCCGAAGATTCATCTCCAACTTAGCAAGACGATGTCAGCCCTTTAGTCGGCTTATGAAGAAGAATGTTCCTTTCGAGTGGGATGAAGCTTGTAGTAATGCGTTCAAAAGCATCAAGACCTATCTTTTGAAACCACCAGTCCTGATGGCACCCATTTCGGGACAACCGCTAATCCTCTACATTGCTGCACAAGAACGGTCCTTGGGGGCATTACTTGCCCAGATTAATGAAAATGGAAAGGAAAATGCATTATACTACTTGAGTCGAACGTTGGTCGGAGCAGAATTGAACTACACACCCATAGAGAAGACATGTTTAGCTATGATCTTTGCTATCCAGAAGCTTAGGCACTACTTGCTTGCCCATACAGTTCGACTTATCTCACGGGCGGATCCGATCAAATATATCATGTCTAGATTGGTACTTTCCGGACGTTTAGCCAAGTGGGCTCTCTTACTTTCAGAATTTGAAATTGTCTATGTTCCTCAAAAGGCCATTAAGGGGCAGGCACTAGTTGATTTCTTAGCTGATCACCCTATACCAGGAAATTGGGAATTATCTGAAGACTTTCCCGATGAAGAAGTTTTTCTCATTGAAGTTGTTCCACCATGGAGAATGTTTTTTGACGGAGCAGCTCGTCATAATGGAGCGGGTGCTGGAGTTGTGTTCATCACACCACAAAATGAAGTGCTTCCCTACTCCTTTGTGTTCACCCAACTCTGTTCAAATAATGTAGCTGAGTACCAAGCTCTAATCATTGGGCTTGAGATTACCCTTGACATAAGTGTCTTACAGTTGAGTGTGTTTGGCGATTCTAAGTTAATTATCAACCAACTCTTGACACATTACGATGTCAAAAAGCCGGATTTGATCCCTTACTCTCAATATGCCACTAATCTTATGAAACAATTTGATGATATTACTCTAGAGTATGTTCCTAGGAAGGATAATAAACAGGCAGATGCACTCGCTAATCTTGCATCCACTTTGGCTCTACCAAAACAAGGGTCTATCACAATACCTGTTTGCCAAAGACGAGTGATAAAATCCATTCTCCCAGAAAAAGTCGAAGGTGCCAACTCCATATCAGTCTTTGAAGTGGAAAAGGAAGATTGGCGAGATCCATTGATTGCATTCTTGCAACATGGAAAGCTACCTGATGATCTAAGGCATAGAACGGAAATACGGCGCCGAGCGCCTCGGTTCATTTATTATAAAAATGTTTTATATCGTCGTTCTTACGATGGTCTATTCCTCTAATGTTTGGGAGAACAAGAAGACACAGAAGCTCTTGAGAAAGCTCATTCTGGTATCTGTGGTGCTCACCAGTCAGGACCCAAACTCCATTGCCAAGTGAAGAGAATGGGGTATTACTGGCCCACAATGGTTCGAGACTCCATGTAATATGCTAAAAGATGTCAGTTCCATGCTGATTTCATACACCAACCGCCTGAGCCACTACATCCCACAGTGGCATCTTGGCCATTCGACACATGGGGACTTGATGTTGTTGGACCCCTCACCCCTAAGTCTTCAGGAAATCATCTCTACATTTTGGCGGCTACCGACTACTTTTCCAAGTGGGCTGAAGCTATTCCGCTTAAGGAAGTGAAGAAAGAAACTATTGTTGACTTCATACGTACCTATATTGTATACAGGTATGGCATACCTCGTTGCATTGTGACTGACAATGGAACGCCCTTCTGTAACAGTCTTATGGATAAGTTCTGTGAAAAGTTCAATATCAAACAACGGCGTTCTACTATGTACAATGCCCCAGCCAATGGTTTAGCTGAAGCATTCAACAAGACTGTGTAAATTGTTGAAGAAAGTTGTCTCAAAATCAAAGAAAGATTGGCATGAAAGGATGGGAGAAGCTCTTTGGGCATACCGAACAACTTACCGGACGCCGACTCAGGCTACTCCATATTCCTTGGTTTATGGTGTGGAGGCCATCCTCCCACTAGAAAGTCAAATCCCATCACTGCGGATTGCAATACAAGAAGGCTTGACTGAAGATCAAAATGCTCAGTTGCGGCTCACTAATTGGAATCGCTAGATGAGAAAAGACTTAAATCACAGCAACACTTAGAGTGTTATCACGCTCGCCTTTGTAGAGCATTCAACAAGAAAGTTCGTCCACGTTCTTTCCAACAAGGAGATTTGGTCTTGGCCGTGCGAAGACCCATATCATCTCTCATCGTACGGAGGAAAGTTCGTCTCAAAGTGGGATGGTCCTTATGTGTTCAAGAAGTCTACTCCAATGCGCATACAAGCTCGTTACTAAGATGGTCGGAGGCTTGCCCCTATCAATGGCAAGTTCTTAAAGAAGTATTATGCCTAAGATTGTCTACCAACGCTCCTTGATAAGAGCCCTAAAGTGTCTATACCCGACTCCTTGATAGAGCCTAAATGTTCTACACCGCTCCTTGATAAGAGTCTAAAATGTCTATACCGCTCCTTGATAAGAGCCTAAAGTGTCTACAACACTCCTGATAAGAGTCTAAAATGTCTATACCGCTCCTTGATAAGAGTCTAAAGGTCTATACTGCTCCTTGATAAGAGAATAAATTATCTATTCTAACTCCTGATACGAGTATAAAATGTCCCCAAATGTAATGAAAATCGCTCGCTAGATCATACCTGAAAAAGGTAGTCTAGGCAAAACTTAGAGCTCCAAATCGAACTACGTAAAAGACCTGATCCCTCATGAGGGTACGTAGGCAGCCTGTAAAGTTACCTCAGGTTCGGTCTATCAAAAAAAAAAAAAAAATTATATACTCTTGATACATGAGTTTAAATTGAGCATGCATGTTTTGAAGCATTTGATTTAAACAAAGCCTTCTATCAAGAGTATAAACTACTTCCAAAAAAAAAAAAAAAAAATGAAAAAATGATGAATAAAGTAGGCACAATTGTGTTTCTAAAAAAAAAATAAGGGAAAAAGAACATAAGCTACTAAAAAAATAAATAAAGGCAAGAAGTATCTAAAGTATTCATCCATCCAATCAGAAGGTTTGATTGAGTTTCTGCGATCCTCTACCATCTTCGAAGATCTTGAAGATTCTCTGCCTCTGCAGTCGAAACAGGTACAACTGATTCCATGTCTTTCGCATGCCTTTTGTGCTGATTTAACCTCCAGTTCAGCAGCCTGTACTCTATTTCTTTGGTAGCTACATCTCTCCTCAAGCATGACTCTTTCTCTTGCATGATTCGCAACTCATTTTCAAGAGAGACCCGTTTCGCCATGACTATCTCCAACTCTCCCGAACAGTTAGTAAGAGTTGTTGCGCCAAAGCCAAATAAGCTGAAGTAACATCTATTTCTCTGTTGTACTGGCTTTTAATTTGGCCCACTCACTCAAAGGGATGCCATTCAATAAAGAAGCCTCTTGTTGAAGATAAGCTTTGACATCCTCTGCATAAGAATCCACTAGTTCTTTCAGGGGAGCTGAGTCACCTTTGAGAGTGAATAATACTAGAATAGACATCTAAAGCGTCATCTTGCACTCGAAGAACACGATCAAAAGGAGCAGCTTTAAGCTTTGTCAACAAGCATGTCCCATGCTTTTTAACAGCTGTAGCAAAAACATCAGAAGCGATCCTCCCTTTTTGATATATTGAAAATGATGGGGTAGCTGTAATCTCTTTGGTGGGAAAGCCACGTTTGGATCTCTCATCAGCCTGTGCAATAATTGAACTGTGATAGTGTGGAAGAGATGGGGCAACCTACAAAACATAAAGATCACTTATTTGTCCACCAAATTTTGGATAAACTAGTTTACAATAAAAAGGGGAGTGATATTTACCAGAAGTACCTAAGTCCAATTGAGTGGTACTTACGTGTCTCATGTCAATTTGAAAGGGATAGGCAATCGGTTCAACCATACTCTCTGCAGAGATTCGACGCTCAAGCAATGCCTTGCCCCTCGACGGATTTGGCCTTCATCCCCAATCGAAGTCTCACTGGCAGATTGTACTATATCAACTAATACAGGCTCATCTAACAGACCGTCAGTAAATTTGGGGTCTGTGGCTGGTATTATAGAAGATTGTCGAATTTCTGGAAGACGTTCTCGGCTGCTTACAACTGATAAGGCCACTTTTGTTGATTGTGCCTTCTTACGGGGGGGATGCTCTTCTTCTTTACAGGAGGATCGTTGTATTATCTTTTTCGGTCTTCTAAAATTACAACGATCAGAATCAAGTCAACTATGGTTACCAACACCCTCTTCATAGACCTTTGTTATTCTGCCGCTCGGGAATTGATCTCCTCCTCTTTTTGTTTATTCACACTCGCAAAGAACACTTAGGAGGGTCTTCACAACTATGTCAGAAGAACCTAGCGGATCTGAACCAGAAATACGTGTTCCCTTGATGTCATTTGCAATATAGTTTTGAGAATGTGTGATGAAGTCACTTGATACTCATATGTACATGCCGTGTCTTTCGATTAATCATCACCCACCTTTGCCAATCCGGCCTAACTAACTTACCTTCAACCTGATTTGGTTTTTCCCCGAATCTCGCGCTGCCTTCCCCCCCCCTCCCCCTCGGCTCCCCTCGATTTTTAGCGGCGGTCCCTTTCCCCCCCCTTCCTTCCTCCTTTTCCTTTCCCCCCCCCCCCCCCCCCCCCATTTCGAACAACATCCCTCTTGTT
>JABCRI010000538.1:0-25853 GCA_015143295.1 Tetracentron sinense
ATTGATTTAGGTCACACACCTATTTATAAACATATCATCCTGCTCAAGTCTATGCTTAACATAACCACCCACAATAAACAAATGTCTAATACTAAATGTAAAGTAAGTCTGAGAAAATAACATCATTTAAAAGGCTATTAAATCTCTTAACCAAAAAAAAAAATGAACTAATAGGGGCACTAATCCAAGCACCTGGCTTCTCTACTCGGAAGGTTCCCTTATTACTTCGTAAACCAGTAAGCCTCTCAATCCCCAGCTCCGCCGTGTGCTCCCCGCTCTAAATATAACCAAGACAAAAATATGGTGAGGACAAAAGTACTCGGTTGGTAAATAAATTCAACCCAAAAACATAGAACTGCACTAGTTGAACCATATCAAAACATAAAACATAATCAGAGTGCGGGAAGAAATAGCTAATAACATTATAATCACCTTGACTCATGTACTTGTGAGAAACCTTAGACTTAGAGACAACATACGTATGAGATGCTTATGCTTATGATGACCACGGCTTGTGAGAGGTATTTATGACACTTATTAGATCATACGCTTGATTCAGATCTTCTCAGGGGTTTATTCAGAATGGACAGGATATCAATGATTAGGTTTATGAGTCTTGGCAGCTTATCAGAACATGCACTATCC
The DNA here is from genome assembly GCA_015143295.1 of Tetracentron sinense. Classification (NCBI taxonomy): domain Eukaryota; kingdom Viridiplantae; phylum Streptophyta; class Magnoliopsida; order Trochodendrales; family Trochodendraceae; genus Tetracentron; species Tetracentron sinense. Next base: position 646 of record JABCRI010000538.1, read on the forward strand.
AAATCCTCATTGGCTATTCGGACACGTATGGCGTAGCAATGCTTAGCTGTGGTCCCATGTGGGACTGTGAGACTCTGATCTAACATACACGTGCGAGTGCGTAATAACATTCGGTCGGTCAACCGCTTAGATCTAATCTCCCAACCATGGAAACTCACTATCTGTCTCATACAAAATAGTTAGAGAATTCCGGTTTGAAAGATTTCCTCTATGAGTGGGAGATGGCTGCGGAATATCAATACCATGCAAAATATAAGCATAACTTAACAAACATTCACATATTCAATACCTTCATGACTCGACGCATAATTCATAATTAATTTCAACATTCCTAGAGTCTTAGTTATACTTATCAACTCAAGGGTGGGGGGGGGCTTCACAAACACCGTAGTTAACATTATTATGAATACATTGCCCTTTCTTCATTGCCTATAGTGCACCATTCCATAAATATATCCATACAACCCAAACAAATCCACATACATACAATCCATCCCATCCTCCATAGTAATTCCTATCCTTCATATATTCATCATAATAGTTCATAGGAATTCCAATTCATATTCACACAATTCCCATACATAACCATAAACCATATTCATATTCCATATTCTACAATCTCACCATAATCGACCATACATCATCCCACATTATTAAACCATATTGTCTATCAGAATAGCTGACTTCCTACAAATGGGCAAAAAAATCGAATCTCTATTTCATCATTTAACATTCACAAACATTATAAAGAGTGCTTGGATAGTATATTACCTTAGGGATCCGTCCTTGATCCAAACGTCCCAAGAGATTTGAGGAAGTCTCCAAGTCCTCCTCTTTAAGCAAAACTCTTATTCTCCAAGCCAAAACTCTCTTCGAACTAAAGTCTTACCTTCCTTGCTAAATTAGGTTAGAAAATGTTTAGAACCCCAAAAACCTCGAAATAGGGTCCCTATTTATAACCTCAATAGATAAAAACCCCCAAAAACACTGTTTTAAGAGAAAAACTGGGCGCGAGTGCGATTGATCGCACTATAGGTGTGATTGATCGCACTTAGACCCAAAAGGACTCAAAACAACTCACCTGTATGTGATTGATCGCAGTTTCTGTGCGATTGATCGCACTCAAGTGCGATTGATCGCACTTGATATGCAATTGATCGCAGCTCCCCCCGGATTCTGACAGATTTTACCCCGCTTTGGTATTTTGATCATAACTTTTGACTCGCTCATCGAATTTTGATGATTCAACTTGCGTTGGACTTGTCTTTCGAAGGGAAATAACTTTGATGCTTTATAAAAATACTAATTTTGAGTTTTAAAAAATCTAAATTGACTCCAAACTGACTAGTCTGCAATTTCAACAGACAAAACATTGGAAAACCTACTTTTGACTTAGCTTTAACTAAAAATCTGGAAAAACATTAAACATCAACCTCAAAGAGGGTTCTAATACCTTTCTAATGGTTCAAGAATCACTAAATTCCGATAAATAGTGACAAAACTAGAGCTTCCTAAAGTTCAGGGTGTGTTAAGGCCTCCCTCTCTTTATAATTTTGATTAAGCATAAATCACACCACACTAATTATATATAAATACACGTATTAAAAAATGATAAAAGACTAAAATACCTTTAATACTTGCATAAAAAGCATGAAAAAGATTCGGGTCTCTACACGAACTACACTCGGCTAATCCTGCTCTGTCGAGTATTTTGGCAACCCAACTCGAGTTCGACCCCTAGTATAGAATTTTCTCCTTCTTGGGTTAGTACATTCTTAACACTTAATCATTTTTATTGAATTTACCTTGTTTGACTTACACCTAGGGAGTAGGTAACCATTATAAAATGGGGGTCTCGAGGTGCCTAACACCTTCCTCGAGGCTTAAATGAATCATTTACCTAGACTCCGACCAAGACCGTAGATTGCTATCCATATCCATATCGTTCCTCCGCAAGGACCGACCCGGAAGGAAAGACGGTAAAATCTCGCGCTCACAACAAGTGCCCCACAATATCAAACAAATATAACCTTCATTTCCAAGAATTCAATATATGAATATACAGACTGGGAACAAGACAACAGATAGTAACCATTAAACGAGTTACTGCAAGAGCGAGCGAGTGGCCTTTCGTATATGAGATCAAACCACAGCCAATCGCAATTGACTTCAGGGAGAGTTCAATCACTCCCACAGGTCAACACATGTCCCTAATAACTCCTATTAACCATGGTTAAGATTCTCTAACCCTTAATATTCAATAATCTAACATTAGTTTTTTGAAAAAATATTTAACTCTAGTTAAGAATTTTTAACTCTTAAGGTTAATATTTTTTTCAAAAAACTAAGGTTAGATTATTGAACACTAAGAGTTAGAGAATCTTAACCAAGGATAATAGAAACTAAAGAGGACATGTGTTGACATGTGGAAGCGATTGAATTCTCCTTGAATTCAATTGTGATTGGCTGTGATTCGAACTCTTCGTAAACATATCCATGGGACAGACCAGGGTTCCAATCCCCACAAGCTCATGTGGGCATTCGTAATCCCACACTAGCGCATCTTTCGCGATTAAAAGTAAAAGTACAATATCATCCTTAAGGGGGGAATCATCACCATGCCATTGCTTCCAGTTCAAGATACTGAAACAAGCCACTTTATGGGGTGGGCTCAGAATTTTCATTACCACTTTGTTGTTTATCCTTTTGTCTATATGGGTGGATGTCATCTCCTTCATACAACTACAGTTGTACCAAATGCTGCCTGTTAAGATGCCAACATCCCTAACTAAAATAATAAATGCCCTCTTAAAGCATATCATGTACTAAACTCTACTTAAAAATAATTTTACATTATTCACAATTTGCATAAATATAGATAGGTGCCTCTATATAACATATACATGGCGAGTGCTAGGGCCACTCTCCTCCAAATACACTCTCCCATCTTTGGGAATAAGATAATATATAGACATGGTGAAGTCTCACTTCTGACATGTTGTATTCACTAACATTAGATCAGATCGACTTATGAAATAAGTTTTCCCAATCAGTTTATCTTGTAATCTCTATAAATTTCTTTTTATGCATGGTATTTGTAATTAATCAGATTTTATCAATTAACTGTGATATCTACACCCTGTAACTGGCATGGCCTTGGTTCCTTCATTTTTCTTCCATTTGTACAGAAGTTTCTGAGGCTTGCCATCCTTTACCATGAGAGATTTGAACCAAGAGCTGTCACTACTTGGGCACTTCCATGAGGGTATAGTTCATTCGATCATTGGACAAGACCTCTTGGATGGTGCAGAGCCCAAAGCCTAAATGAGTATGACCTAGATTAAATGAGTAGGACCTATCTGATCTTTGGTCTATACAGAACTAAACTAATTAATGGTGTGTGCCACCTTCATCCTCAATCTCTTTTTTTCATCTCTCTATCCTCACTAAATGCTATAGTGTAAAGACAAATTATTCCTACCTTTTGGAATATTGTGGCATGAAAATAGCAGCCCAAAAAGAAGACCTGTTGGTTACGAAATTCACTCTCAACAGAAATATTAGCAAAAATGTCAGGCCCAAAAGATTATGCCCGTGATACATAGCTAACGTTGCCTATGCATCACACATTTGTTATCTATTCATACACAAAGATTATGGCTAATCTAGCTGCCAAAATCTTTTGGATGTAGTAGTGTGACATGCGATAATCATAAGTTGAATGTGCTGTACAAAATAGAAAGATATTATAATAAGGTTTGTGATGTCTGTATGCATTTATGCAAGTACACATCTACGTGAATGTTATTTCTTTGGTCTTCTTTCTTTCTTTTTTCTGTACACGGCATTGTAGGGTTATAATACCAGACGCTCGCCAATGAGTACCATGTCTTTAGAATTGTAGCATTTCCATGGCATATAAGTTATTAATACCTTTTTTCCCCAAAAGCGAGTTCACCACCAACGGTAGCGACCCCATCCGCTAAAATTTGCCCATTTTTAACATATTTACCAAACCTACGGTTTTTCATTTATACAAATATTTTTGTTGGAACGTTGATATATAACAAATGGAATGCAAAAATTCTCCCATTTTCCCACCTTGAGGCTTGATCCTATGACCTCCTCAAACGGATATTCACCTCAACCATCTAAACTAGGGCTGATGTGAACTCACACCTCAGCCATAGTTAAAGTAGAATCTTATGCATACCCATAGATAAAGAAACGAAATTAGACAAAGTTAGGAAAGTGCGAACTCACCAAACTTAAAATGAATGGAAGTTGACTTCTAGTAATATTTTAATCTCTATATAAACACCACCAACCTTCTCCAGCTCTGGTATCCAATCGATCTGTATATGCTTACAGAAAAAAGAATGATCAATATGGAGGAGAAGCCTTTGATTCGAATGCTTATACTCTTTCTGGGGTTCTCCTATGTTCTATCTTCTGGTGCAGTTCCTCTATCTAGTATAATTTTTAGGGGTTCTTTCATGGATTTCGTGCATGTACTCCTTGGGGCCTGGTTCTGCTCCATGAATTTTCTTTATACTGATTTCTGGAACATTCTCTGGTTTGCAGGGAGCTTTAAGTCAATTAATGCATACCCGTCAGCCCAAGAATTGATGCCTCAGGTTTTTCTCTCTCTCTCTCTCTCTCTCTCTCTATTAAACGATGTTTATCGTCTTCATGAGTGTCTTATCCCCATCTAAGTCAATTAAGAGACATACCTTTGGTTAGGTATGATTCCTTTTCGACCTTGAGCATGCTCTCCTTGGATTTGACAAGGCCCTGGAGAAATATTAGTATGGTGAAGGTATGCCCCTCATTAGGAAGTCGAAACTGAATCAATATTATTGAGAGACTTAGATGGTTTAGAAGAACCCAAAGAGGGTTTAAATAGATAATTCAGGATTCCTAATATAAAAAGAAACCTTAATCAAATCAAATCTAATTTTACCTAATCTAATTAATTCAAATTCAAATCACATTGTAATGAGATACGCTCATTACACTTTACTATCCTACTTTATTTGTTATACCGAAAATGACGGCAAGTAGGGGCGGAGCCAAGGGGGGGCGGGCGGTGGCCTTGCCCCCCCCCCCCCCCCCCCCCCCCCCCCCCCCCCCCCCCCCCAATTTTTTTGTAAATTCTTCTTCATGTAGTATGAATAGTGGGCCCCTCAATTTATTTTTTTTTTTGTTTAGTATACATGGCCCCTCCAATTTTTTTGTCCTATATAATATAGTGCCCCCCCTCCCCCCAAATTTTTTTGTCATATATATTAGTGGGCCCCTCAATGGAGTCCCCTTGTGCCCTTGAGGTTGCCACATGTCCCTATTGACATCCCTTAACGATGGTTAAAATTTACCAAATCTCAAGGTTTACCTACTTATCCTTGGTTTTTAGAAAAAAAATATATTTAAATAATTTTAACAGTAGGAGTTAGTGGATTTTAAACTAGGGTTCAAAAAGAAATTTGGTATTTTTTTTAAACCAATGATAGGTGGGTGAATCTTAACCACAATTAAGGGGTATTAATAGGGACACGTGGTGACCTCAAAGGCATTACCGGGGAAAAAAAAATTCTCAAAAAAAAAACTATCCCAAATTTTTTTTTCTCGGGAGCTACGCCCCCAAACCCCCAAATTCCATACCCTCAAATCAAAAAAAAAATTTATACATGTAGTTTGCCCCCCCCCCCCCCCGGAAAAATTCCTGGCTCTGCCCCTAACAGCAAGAATATGGTCGAGACATGCCTAGATGGGGTTGGCATGGTCATGTCGTGCATACGATTAGTGGAATTTGCATAGTAAACTTGCTCAAATCTTGCAGGGTACAATGGAGCTGAGGTATGATAGAGAAGTGATAGAGGTGGAAGAAGGATTTATAGAGGGCAGGATGGATATTGAAAGTAATGACTACCCAGGAACAGGAGCAAACCCAGGCCACGATCCCAATCCCCCTGGAATTTGAATGCATTTCTTTATTCACATATCATTGACAAACAAGGAGAGGGGAGTTGTGATCTTTGGTTAGTTGTTAGAATGTCTTTCTCAGTCAATAACCATTGAAGATTCTGCTTAATCTTCACTGTATATTAAACGTGGATCATAAGAGAGGAAAGTCAGCTTTATATTATGAATTCTCCAGTGTAGTTTTTGTTTAATTTCCTTCTGTAATATATTCTAATGTTAGTAATGATGATGAACAATGTGTTGATGTAGACCAAGAGATGATATTATGGTTTCTAATTAATTACCTCCCTCTTTATGAGATTACTAGTGGGCTGCCGTGTGATGGAAGTGAGAGAAGGGAAGACGGACAGAGAGTGGGAAGAGTGATCACCTGACCCACGTGATGCACATATATGAGAGGGAGAGGAACATTGAAAAATATGGAAGGAGAAAGAAGTGACAATGGAAAGAGGATTTTGTAATTAAAGAGAAAAATACTCATAAATCTATCATATAAATATTTTAAATTAAATAATAATTTAATCATTTTAAAACATTAGTATATGTTGTTAACATGAGAATACTCATTATAATAAGCAGCTTCATTGTGATAGTAAAGAGATAAGTGTAAGGACAATTTTGTTCAATCAACGTTTATAATAGTAAAGATAAAGAAGATATAAGTATAAGGATAATATTATTATTCTTATTATAACATAACATAAGATAACATATAAGTATAAGAGCAAATTTTGTCAATAATGATCATAATAACAGAGATATAGAAGATATAAGTGGAATGATAATTTTATTAATCACATTATAATAAAAAAGAAAATAAATGTAAGGCAATTTTGTCAATAGTGACAATTCAATCAATGTTTTTAGGGACCCTACTTTCTAAGGTAGTTTTGTCAATAGTGGATAATAATAGAGTGGTGCCCGAGTTAAAATGGATTGGGCAATGCATGTTATATATCACTCCACTAATTAAATGTCTTCTCACACGTCAGTTGAAGAGCGGTGTCCGAGATGGATCTATGGCATCCGCTAGAGGTAATCCATTGTCATACCTATTTTAGTATCAATGGTTAGTGGTTAGCTTTCAGGATTGAAGTTCTTCCTACTCATCACACTACAAGAAATATAGGCTTCAACGACGGTTCTGAACCGTCGGTACTACCGCACCTTCCATCAGTATTAGTGATGAATTTCGAACTGTCACAATACCGTGGGTAATAGAAGCGTAGGTAGTGTATAGTGACAGAAACCAGAAACCGTCGCAAACTACAGACGGAAATATTTCCGCCGTTATAAAGATATTGTCTACGGCTCTATCTGCACTCTGTAATCACTTCCCAAGGTAAGTTGCAAAGGATTTCCATTTCTACGATGGTTTTATCGTAAGATTACGATGGGAAATAACTGTTGCTAAGGACTATATACCGGCAAAAAAATATCGTTGTTGTTTCTCCCTATATCGACAGAATATTTACCGCTACTATAACTAGATTGTATTGATTAGGGATGGCAATATGACCCGCCCCCATAGGGTCCCCAACCTGCCCCGCCCTTATAGGGACGGTTTTTTTTAAATAAATCGGGGGCGGGACGAGACGGGATAGGACGGGGACGGTATAAAAAATAAAGACCCGACTCGGTTTTGTGGCGGGACGGTTTTAGTATACCCCGCTTTGGTGCCCCGTCCCGGAACCACTTTAATAATATATATATATATATATATATATATATATATATATATAAGCAATAGGGGCGGGGTGGGATTTTATAAGCGAGGCGGAGCTGGTTTCACCATATATAAGCTCCGGTCAGGGGCGGGGCGGGGCGAGACGGGGCAAGGCGGCTTTATAATCGGGTCAAGGCCGGGGAGGTAGAAAACTGCCACGCCCTGCCCTATTGTCATTCCTAGTACTGACGTTAACATTTCCGTCACTTAATACTCCTATATACCGACATAATATAATTGTCACTATACGTCCAAAATACCGAGGGGTATTTTTTTGTCGCTACTTATCAGTTATCGACGGAAATATTATTGTCACTACTAATTTTGTTTACAAAAAATTTGTAACGACGGTAATATTTTCGGCGCTAATGCCCATTTAAAAAAAAAGGACCTATATACATTAATTGTATACCTGTCTCCTATTAATATTTTTTAACCTCTCACTTGTTTACGTTTAACAATATATAATTCCATAAAGATATAAATCCATAGAAATCCATGAAAACAAACCCATATAAATCCACGTACCAAATAAAATTTAATTACACAATGTCACTCCATGAAGGAATGCAAAAATAGACTAGTATGTGAAACATAGAATAAATCCTCCCTAGGCCATCACTGGGTATCATATGTAGGTTGAGTAGCATCTGTGTCATAAGATGAAACTGTGGGCATATTGTTCACCTCCCACCCATAGCTCATAATGAATCCTTCCATTCTCAACACTGTGTTTTGCAGGGTAGCAATCATATCCCCATGTGACGCTACCGAAGCTACAAACTCCGTTTGGCGTGCATCGGAAGTGGTTGCATGATCCTAGGCATCTTGACACATCCTTCGTCAGCACTCGGTATTTGTTGTGACACCTGCTCCTCGCATGACACACCCATGACTGTCTAAGCCCATGATCTGCGTGAATATCTCATTTTGGGCAGTGTTACTACCACTGCTCTCAGGGCGCTAGCTCGCGATGTCGTCCATTTGCCTCTGAATTTCATAAACAATGATTCAAATCAGAAGAGTCGGCTAAAAAAAATGAGGTAATATAAACATTTTAAGACTCATAATATAGTAGGTTCTTAGAGGCATATACATACCATCCACTCCGCGGACTCAGTATCCACAAATGACCCATCCTGTTGGGTATGAGTCACTCAAAACATATGCATCTAATCGGGGATTGACCAGATCCACTCTACTGTCAAAATAGAGGTACTGTCGTACAATGACATATCCGAATCGAAAAACCAGTCCTTAAGGTCATTTTCCCACCCCATCCAAAGATGGCCAATTTTGCAATGACCCACTCTTCATTGCTGGACCCTCTACTTTAAATTTAGCCTGAAAAGCATTCATACATATTGATAGATATGAAGCACAACCCTACAGCAATTATATGTACATGGATACCAACAGGTATAAGATCCGAGCTACATTACATAACATTTCTGAGGCAAAGCAAATACCACTCATTACATGTTTAACAGCAAGATTTACCGATAAAAATATCATTATTTAGTATATAGTGTAGATAAGAGATGAGAATTCAATAAGCTACATAAAGATCTTGAAAAATGTTTGAATGATGATGAGGAGATTGGTCAAACTAGAACTATTGAATTTGGGAAAAAGATTAGCTCTGGTGGCTGCCCGAGCGCGGGGCATTCATAAACAATAGGGCAGCTAGCGATAATTTAGGTCAGAAGTCATTTCATTGTCTCCCCTTGATTTTGACTTCTCCCCATTTGATATCTTTCCCCTTTAAAAACGCAAGCTCGGGCAGTCACCCGAGCTAATCTTTTTCCATTGAATTTGGGGTATTGCACCAAGGAATTCAGAGCTTGCAAGTTGGAGAAGAGATGGAAGTTGGGAAGTAGGTGAAGGAAAGTTCGAGAAGTAGGGGTTAGTTAACCATCTCATCTGTACTGACTGCCAATGTGCTAATGTCAAATACGAAGTCCCAAATTCAAATTTCACTATAATGGGTAGAGAATTTCCATTGAAAAAAACTTTAAGAGTGGGAAAATTTTCAAATTGCATTTCTTTCTATATAAATACTAGTGGTGACGTTGGCGATTGATGTAAAAAATATAATTGAAAAAAAAACCTATTAGGGGAGTTGCTTTGTAAAAATATATGCAAAATTGTGTAAGGAAATGCTAATAATTATATCATCTTAAACTCTTTTACTCATCAATGTTTACGGATAAAATAGGATGTCTGAATCTATTCCTAAAGTTCCTCATTCTATAAATTAGAAAAATCCATCACATGCCAAGGAAAAAAAAATGAATAAAATTGATTTCATACATCTCGAATACACTGAAACAGAAGGATCGATAGATGAAGAAGAGGATTGTATAGATTATAATGCTAATCAGCAGTTTTTTTTTTCTTTTTTTCTTTTTTTTTTTGTTTGAATTTGAAAACCCTAGTTTCAATGACAGATGGCTCAGAACAAACATAAGATAACCTATATGCTAAGGTTCTCATGTTTCCCATCCCTTTTTATGCGATAAAATAAAAGAGTTTTGACATCCTTAATCAAAAATTGATCTTGTAAAACCTTAGGAACATTGTAATAAGAGAAATAAAGATCTTCTACTATATTGGAAAGTCCAGCAACAAAGGTGTATTTGAGTTATATCTTAAGTTGTCCAAGCCTTCTGTGAACACCCCATTTTTACACCCCTAAAATTCTTTTTCTAAATTTAATTTAATTAATTATTTTTATGTATTTCTTTAATTTATTTTTCATTTTGTTTTGATTATTTGTTTGGTCTTAAGAGAGAGAGAGTTGGAGAAGGACCCTAGGTCCAAGTCCAAGACCAAGAGCAAACCCCATCCAATTCCTAAAAACCAAACCCAAATTCAATCCAGGGTCTTCTAAAGCCCAAAAGCCCATACCCATTTATATAAAATCGAGAGTTGGGGTATTCAAAACCCCAATCTCATTGGCGTGAGAGCAGCCTCACCACTATCTCCTTCTCTTTCTCTTCTTCATCTTCGTACCGAGCTCTCTCTCTTCCTCTCCCTGGTTCTTCCTTTCTCTCTCTTGTTCATCCCTATTTGAGCACTGAAGGATTTCTTCTCCATCTCTCTCGCCGGCGAACTAGCCTCACCGTCAATCGCGTCTCGGCAGGTATGCGAGCTTCATCGCCGGTCGTCTCACATCTCGTTTTCTCTTAGTTGACGTTTTCTTTCGATCTTCTTAATCTCCCTAGTTGAGGTTTAGATCTAGGTCTAGATCTAGAACTATAATCTCATTTCAGTTATTTTGATTCTTTTCTTTTATTTATTTGTTAATTTATTTTCAGCTTTTCAGGTTTCCGATCATCCCTTCCGACGAACTTCAGCTAGATCCGGCCAATAGTGATCTACTGGCATCCTGATCACGCTCCCGGTCAGTTTGCAGATCGGGTTCTTCATCATCCATTATCATTCCGGCAACAGCACTATCGTCTCCCTTCTCTCGATCTGCAGAGGAGGAAACGGTCCCGATCAATCCAATAATATCGCCGGCGAGCTCATTGTTTCCGATCATCTTCTCCGGTAAGCCAACCTCCATTTCACCTCCGTCTTTTATTTTCTTTAGATCTGGAAATTCCAGATCTACGTGGTAAGTTCTTCGTCTGCAATTTATACAAATCTTCCTCTGATCTAGATCTAGAACTTAATCCTATTCTATTTTCCTCTCTATTTTACTCTCGTTCCTATCTTACTATTCCCGATCATCTTCTCCGTCCAGCAATGTCGCCGGCGAGCTCACTGCTGCTCCTGATTACTTCCATCTTCACTGTTCGCCTGTTCCATGCTCTGTTGAGATCCAGCGACACCAGGCCAATAGCTCTTCACGATTCTTCAGGTATTCAACTCATTTTCTGGGTTCGGTTCTCATCTCATCTGGTTCAGCCGTGCCTTATCCATCGTTTTTATCTTGATCTATAGATCTTGATCAATTTCAATCATCTTATGATCTCCGTTTTTCCTTATGCTTCATCTAGCTTCTGTTATTCTCATGTATATATTGCTGTTGTTTTTCTGCAATTCATATCTGGTTGTTCTTGTTTGTACAGAAACAAGGCTTTAAGCCAGCCTCATCCCTGGGTTTTATTTTTGTTTTTGTTTTTGTTTATTTTATTTGGTGGATCCCTTGTTCTGGGGATTGAGTGAGTGAGAGAATTGAGTGTGACGCCAACCTTCTTCCTTCATATACCTGAGCAGCCGCCACTATCGCACATCATCAGCCCTCGCAGCCACCACCACCATTAACGCCCCTCACAACCCTCGCAGGTATATCTCTTCCCTCATTTTAATTTTTATTATTTATTATCCTCTATTATTTGTAGTATTATTTGTAGTATAATTTTGTTAGTTGATTCAAAACTTAAAGTAGGCTTGAATTCATTTTCTATGGCCTGATTTTGTTCAAAATGAGGCTTAGGCTTCCCGTTTTGTTCGAAACCAAGACGTAGCAAGTGAATACCTCCCCTGTGTTTGTTTTCAATGTTTTTTTATATGAGGAGGGAGTGCTGAGATTTGAATCTTTTAGACCCATAAGCCCCTAGAATCATTTTATAACTTTTGGGCTTACCTTTAAAAGTCTTGGAAAGATAGTGGACCAAAGCCAATTGACCATAGCGGTCAATGGGCCTTGGCCCATTAAATTTCTCTTTGGGTCCCATTTAGTCATGTATGTATGTATTATCTCTTGTACATGTGTGCAATTTATAGAAATAGGCCGTAGCTTTTTCTTTTTTTTGCCTACATTGGGCACTTAAATAGTTTTCCTTTTTTAACCTTAAATAATTGGCCCACCCCGTTAGTTAATCTTACGAAAACAAAAAAATATATATATATAAAAAGGTTAAAATAAATTAAAGGTACTGGTCTATCTTCCCTTGGGACCTAGAGCAGGGTCCGTATTTAAACCATAGCCTCTTTTGGTTTAAGGCCGCTCGATCCGCCCTGCTCTTTGCCTTTAAGTTAATTAAGTTAGGCCTTATTTTCCTTTTTGCCTACCTTGGGCCTTTAGTTTAGTTTTTGGACTAGTTAAACTTGCCAGAATTAAAAAAAATACAAAAAAATAAAAAATACAAAAACAACAAAAACGTTTAAAAACCCCCAAAATGCAAAAAAAGACTTACCCTAATAAATGAACGCCCCCTAGAGCTCCAGCATGAGCACCTAGCTACGCGACCATCTCCTGGAATGAGATTCATAAATCTCATTTCCACTTCCCCTCCCCCAACTCAAACACGAGTTGGAAGTGACCACACTCCGAAACGAGTATAAAAACAGTCACGGACCCCGAACTACTATGAGGGTCTGATTCCGACTAACCGGATAAGTAGGCAGCCCAATCAGGGTTCGACCCTAACCAAAAATAAACTTTTTACACCCCATTTTGATTTGTACTCGATTAGCAAAATTAATAATTGTTTTAGGAAATGTTAAGTGATTTTTAAATGTTTAATTTGGACCTAATGAGTAGGTTACCATCATTGGATGGAGGTCCTGGGGTGCCTAACCCCTTCCCCATGACCTAAAGGGATCTCTTACCTAGACTACTCTGGACCGTAGACCCCCTTATTTAGATTATCTTGGGATCCTACTTCCCCTAAGTAGGTGGCGACTCTTAGAATAAATTTAGCGTTATTCCTCTACTCTCGGACCTTATCTCGACACTTAGAGTTGAGAGGGGAGGAAAGGCGGTAAATTTATGTGCTCACACCTTCAATTCTCTATTGTATCTTCGTATTCTAGATTGTTTTTCCCTAGTTTATGCTTCCAAATCTTAGAATTCCAACCTGTTTGCATCACTTCCCCAATTCTGACGAAGCCATCATATTTTATTTTTTTTTTAAATTAAGGGGAAAAAACATAACAAAATAAAAATAGTGCAATTTTAGGCAAATTGATTTGATCCCTATGTGATTCCTATTAATCAATTAACAAATTTCGTAGTTTATTTTATTTTTTTGGAAATCACCCTAACATTGAGTAAACCACAAAGCAATTATATAACTTAGGGAAACATAGATTATAGAGCTTCGAGAAACAAAAATAAAGCAGTTATGCTTTTAATTATTGAAAATATTAGGTAAACAATAAACTAATTAAAGAAGTCAAGTGATTACAATAAGGGACATATTCTTCTCCAGTTGTAACCGGTTTTGCCAAAACCGGTTACGCCCGCTGAGGTGGCCATGTGTCTCCTTTGACACCTCTTGACTATGGTTAAGATTCACTCACTCCTAAGGTTCACCCATCTATTCTTTGTTTTTAGAAAAAAATAATAATTTTATTAATTAACTGTGGTTAAAATTTACCAACTCCTAGGATTAATTTTTTAAAAAAATATTTTTTCTAAAAACCAAAGATAGGTGGGCGAACCCTAGGGGTAGGTGAATCTTAACCACAGTTAAGGGGTGTAAAAAGGGACATGTGGTGATCATAGGGGAGTAACCGGTTTTGCCCAAAACCGGTTACAACTGGAGAAGATCACCGGTCTTACAATAATTGCATAGAGTACATATGATCTAAAGCAATTAGAGATAATCGAGTAACAAGAAACTATTTAAAGCATAACTCACATCATGTTAAAGAACATAAACTACATTCGGGGTTAAAACTACAATGTTTCTGTCTTTGTCTTAGAGAAAGAGAGTGAGGGAGCAGAGAGAGGGAAGTAATCAGGGAGGGAGGGAGAGAGAAAGAGGTTACCAGGGAGAGGACCAGGCCGGCGGCAACGACAACAGGAGGGGGTGAGGGCTTCGACAACGGCGGTGGCAGAGGAAATTCAGCACAGGAGAGTGGGTTTACGGTGGGAGAACCTGATCACGAAGAGGATTGAGGATTTTTAATTAAACGTTTTGTACCAATGGAAATATTATCATCGCTATATTTAGCAAATATAGTACCAACAAAATTATTACCGTCACTATTTCAAATGAGTAGGGGTGGCAATTGGGCTGGACTAACCCGAAGTTTAGGTGGGCTAAGCCTTCCTTACTTTGGGTTGGGCTGAGTTTGGACAAGAATATAGGCCCAAAGTTAATATTGGGCTGAGTTTGGGCTGCCTTAGCTCAGCCTGAATTCAGCCCAGCCAAAATTAAAAATATTTTATGTTATATAAATAATGTATATATATGTAGTATGTATAGAGAGAGAGAACGCCCACGTTCATCTCTTTCATTTTTTTCTCTTCTCTTTTCTAATTTGTATTCTTTTTTATTCATTTTCCCCTTCAATTTTCATAACATAAATTGCATTAGAGAGAAAAATCATTGCATGGCAACAATCGAAACTTTACATTTTTCATTTGTTGTATCACCCCAACGAGCAAGAAAAGCAGTTGGGGCAATAGAAGCCCAAAAGAAGGTCCCACAAAAGGGAAGACCCCATTTTAAGCATATTTTGAGGTTGAACTCAGTCTACTTTATATTAGCCCAAACTCAACCCAAACTTGGCCCGAACTCAGTGTACTTTTGGCCAGCCCGAACTCGGCCCAAGGCCCGATGTTTTTTGTGAGCCGAGCTTGGACTAGGGCGCTTACGCTGAGCTTGGGATAAGGTTTGGAACTTTGGGCTGGGCTTGGGCTAACCCAGCCCGGCCCGATTGTCACCCCTACAAATGAGTAATAGTAGCGGTTCTAATTCCGTCGCTATATTTTAACTAAATATTACCGACAGAAATCTTATTGTCTCTATTGTAGAGGATTACTAGTGACGGTAATAATTATGTCGTTACCGTTAGTGACGGTTTTCAATCCTCTAGTATAAAACTGTTGTTGGCGATAAAGGTAATTATTTTTTTATTGGAAATTACCTAGACTCAGCTCAAACGACAAAAAAAGTAAAAATAGAAATTGATAAATAACCGTCATTGTAATGGCGTTGTAGTAACTGTTTTTTAAAACCGTCTATAGATTTCCTTCACTAAAAAAGGAATGTCTTGTTATGACAGTAAATGGATCACAAGAACTCTATATTGAGAGGACCTCGGATTCTCTTTGGCGAAACCAGAAAGGCTGCTTTCGGGTGTCCACAAAAAAGAGGACATGTGGTGGAGAAGTCAAAATCATGGGTTCCATGATTTTGACTTCTCTACACACTGAAGGACATGTGATAAATGAATGAGAAAAAGGGGAGAGATATCAAGTGGGGAGAAGTCAAAATCATGGGGAGAAAATTAATTGACTTCTCCCCTTTTTCAGGCCACCTGTCGCATGATGTATGGATGCCCAAGACCACCTTTCTAGCTTCGCCAGAGACAATCCTGAGCTTATTGAGAGAGGTCACAATCCCTCCACCATTGGAGCAATAGGGGAGGTGTATACAAGTGGAAAGTTGAAACCGTAGAGTTGTCATTTAATATCATATCCTACAATTGTTAGTTAACTTTGGATGGAATATGGAATGAGATTTTGTATGGCCTCCTAGACCAAATCTACATGCCGTCCCATAGGCCAACATGTGTTCCTTTTCACACTCCTTCACCAGAATTAGAAAGGCAGTTAAATAGGCTTTGTGAGTGGCCAGAAGGATTTGGTCTAGCGATGGTCTCACTTTGGATGGAACCTTAACCTCCATATAAGTGGTAAGAGGGGTGCTAGTCCCCGAAGCACTAAGTTAAAAAATTTCCACAGATGCAGATTGGGTGCAACACATGGTGTTGCCACCCTATAACAAAGAGATGGTTTGATACATGTTGTCACAATCTTGTGTCCGGAGAAAACTACGACTGGGACTAGCATTTCTGTAGTGGCAATAGGGGTGGTAGGTAGGGCCAAACTTCACATTACCCACCTACTATTTCTAACAATGATTTTGCTAGCCCCAGTAGCAAATCTTCCCCGGACCAACAAGGTGGTTACAATTGTCAAACAATCCCTGACTTTGGTTTTTTTTAATTGTTAAAATATGAAACATATCAACCCACTCTTAGACTGTGGAAAATTTTGGAGTAAATGCAACTGGGCTAGCCCTCCTCTTTTTAACAATATTCTATCAGGATTCCTTATCAGGATTCCCCAGAGGTTAATTATTTGTTTAGTAGTCTATGAACACAAATTTACTCTAGCCCCAGTTGCAAATCTTTCACGGACCAACTGGGTGGTTACAATTGTCAAACAATCTCTGACTTAGTTTTTTTTAATTCTTAAAATATGAAACATATCTACGTGGTACCCCAATCTTGGGTCTGTGTAAAAGTTTGGAGTAAATGCCAGCTGGGCTAGCACTCCTCTTTCTAACAATATTCTATTAGGATTCCCCAAAGGTTAATTATTTGTTAGTAGTCTATGAACACAAATTTACTCATATTACCACTATAAATAAGTGAGTTGCATTAAAGACTAAAGATACGCAAATTAGCTAAAAATATGCTCCTATTGCTAGATCTATATAAATAAATAAATAAAAATAAGTTCCCTCAAATACTCTGCACACGCACTATGAAGAAGATGTTATTATATTGATACCCCTTTGTGTCAGTCACGTAAATGACATTAAATATAAACATCAAGATCTCCACTATACCAAAGTAAAGCTCACTTTTCAGGTTATTTATTCACCCTTTTTTCTTTGTCATTCATTTTCCCTACCAACTCAAGGAGTACAGGAACGAGGCAACGTTCGTATCTGCAGAGAAGCAAGTGGCCATTTGTCCCTTTCAAAAGCCCAAGTGAGCAATACGCCAAACCACCTTATTTTTATAGAGATATCTCCATTCATATCCTCTTCCCTTTCTCAGAGCTTTCTTAGAGACTAGACAATGCACTGCCCTCTTGTTGCCCTCTTTTGTTATTCGAATTACCAAAACATACCTTCCTCATTGTTCCATCTAAAAAGTATCATCTAGGTTCGAGTCCTTGAAATGATCGTTGACAGTTGATATGTTGATTAGAAAGAATTTAAGAGAAGTTTCATTCATACTCTCAGGTGTTTCATATTCTCAATTTTCACCA
Source organism: Tetracentron sinense (assembly GCA_015143295.1). NCBI lineage: Eukaryota > Viridiplantae > Streptophyta > Magnoliopsida > Trochodendrales > Trochodendraceae > Tetracentron > Tetracentron sinense. Next base: position 18,327 of record JABCRI010000538.1, read on the forward strand.
ACCACTTGTCTCTTTTTTAAAAAGCGATAGTTAAAGCACATACTCTCACGAGTTTAAATATGAACATGCCGGAGTTTCCCAAAATACACTCGACATGTGCAATTTGAAATTACATTTAAAAAAATGTTTACTTGAGATAATTTCTTTTTCTATTTCTATAATTTTCAAATTATTCCCATGGTAAGGCATATTTGAGGGAGCTCTAATTATCTCTACAACGAAAGTTCATGTTTTGTCCCGGTGGTAGTGTATCCCTTGCTTTGGGGGGAGGTACCGGGTTCCATTTCTGAGAGGGTGGGAATTTGTATATACTCTCCACCCGTCCACTAATTGAACAATACTAACACCTAACTGACGTTGTGACCTAAACGTATATCTCAAACAAAAAAAAAACCGAAAGTTCATGTCTTTATTTAAACTCAAATACTAATAAAAACAGTAGGTATTAATTTTGACCCATCCACAACCTCATCCATACAATTAGGTCGGGTATGCCAATGGAGCCCGGGTCAGAAATTGCAACACAACAAGCTGTCCCAAGTACCCTTTTTTAAAACTTCTATTGCTGTGAAGGTTGGGAGGATTGGGAAAGTATGAGCGCAATCACACTAGAAAAGGTTATCTTCGTAAAAACAATTAAATAAAAAAAATTTGCGGATACTTAGATGCTCCAAAGCAACGGTAATGTTTATCCACTAAGGGCATTTAGATGTGTATATACTATATTCCAATTCGCAATTGATATCATTTTGAATATAGTCACTTGTGAACAATGTTATTTTAGCCGTTTTTATTTGAGTCGTTTTAAAAAGCTAACTTTGTTTAACTTCTTATTAGAAAAGCTCTTTTTATGTTTCACTTTGACACCCTAATAGGACAATTAGGGCACAAATAGGGTGCTGCTTTATCCCCGGTCCAGGAACGGTCCTAATTTTTTTAGTAAGATTTTTTTTTCTCTTGGTTATGAGGGTATTCGAGCCTCTTAGAGCACCCAAATAAGTCCCTGGGTCATGCAAACCTCTTCACTCTACACAATCAAGAAATCAGTAATAAATCCTTGAGGGTAACCAACAAAGGAAAGAGACTAGAACTCTAAGACCCTCCGCGTCTTGGCCATCAGCCAATTTTAATTTTGTTTGTGAGTACTCAAACATGATATACTCACCGAGGGCCGGCCCAAGCCATTTGGAGGCCTAAAGCGTAAATTCTAAATGAGGCTTTTTTAAAAATTTTTAAAATATTATTAAAAGAAATTAACTATAAATGGGGCCTTTTTAATATTGTAAATGGGTTTTTTTATTTTTTTAAATATTTTAAATGGGGCCTTTTTAATATTATTATTATTATTATTATTATTATTATTATTATTTTAAAATGGGGCCTAAAGCAAAGGCTTTGATGGCCTAATGGATGGGCCGGCCCTGTACTCACCTAATAAAACTAGGAGTGCCAGCGAGCTGGGTATGGGTAGGGTTTAGTCGGGTGTCTGCTCAACTATTATATCTTTGTATCCTAACAGCCTCACCAAAATAGTCAAAACTCACCTTTTCAATTTTGATTATCCACCTTTTTAAAAACACTCCCACCAGTCTCACCAATTTAACAAAAAAAGAAATAAGAGAGAAATATCATTTTATTATTTGTGTGGGAAAACAAAAAGAAAATGAGAGGGAAATCTTATTTTATCATTTGTGTGGGAAAACAAAAAAGAAAATGAGAGGAAAACCTTATTTTATTATTTGTGTGGAACACAATCAAGGAAGAGAGAAATTTTAGCTTTGGTGAGTGTAAAGTACTCACCAAACTTGGTGAGTCTTGTACACTCACCAAATGGAAATCCTTATTTTAATTTGATGAGTTTTAGAAGGCTCCTAGGGACCCATTTTGGCATTTAGAGTTTTCACTCACCAAAATAACCAAAAGGTTAAATGTTATTTTGGTGAGGCTGCTAGAATGTTCTAAAGACAAACCAGATTCAAGTCTAACAAGAGATCCATCAAACTAACCCGACAAGTGTAAACCCGTTTAATGCATATTTCTAACTATAATAACATTTACTATTAAAATTATCAATAAATATATGTTAAATTATGATATTATAAAAATAATTAACTTGGTGTTTTACCCATTGGGACAGAGAGTAGAACCAAATCCCAACCCAATTAGTGTATAATTGTATTAGATTAGACAATCTCTTATTTAAGATATGTAAAAGTGTATATAAAAATTTTGAATTTTACCCATTGGGACACAGAGTAGAACCAAATCTCAACACAATTAGTGTATAATTGTATTAGATTAGACAATCTCTTATTTAGGATATGTAAAGTGTATATAAAAATTTTGAAGAGTAGATCAAGAATTTTTCAAACGTAACAGAACTATAATTGGTTGATTAAACCAATCAAATCCAACTACACGTTTTAAAACCTTTATTTGTAACCCGTGAGAAGTTGAAAAGTTATGCGGGTTGAGATATTCTTATAGGATCCGAACCCGTTTCCACAACTAATCAATTCCCGTACCATATCGTTGGGCAAGAAATACATGCTGCAGTAATGAGATTCCATACGTTTATCGTGATTGACGACGGTTATTTTATTCCTAATGTAATATAATACTATTTTCGTAAATAATAGGAGAAACCAGACTCATTTCATTTTGACAAACGGAAGTCAGCACCAGGCACGCTGCTCAGCCAACCCACGCTGCCCTTGCCGCCTCGCCGTTCAGATTTCGAACCTCGAGGCCACGCCACGTGGCCCTTACTCATACACTGTCATAATGACGTGGCAATAGGCTCCCCCTCCTTTTTAAACCCACCTGGCCCCTCTCTTCCACATTTTGCAGCAAGAAAAATAATCGCCTCTCAGAAACCCACTAAACCTTCGTCCTAGAAATCTATACTTTTGCCTGAAAGTTCGATTTCCGTCAGGAATTTCAATTCAGTCTCCGGAAATTCTGTACTTTGGAGGTGAAAATGGCGGAGAATTGTAGCCGAAAGCTTGTGGTTGAAATCTGCAACGCCAAAAATCTAATGCCAAAGGACGGCCAAGGAACCTCGTGTGCTTATGTTCTCGTCGATTTTGATGGCCAGAGGCGAAGGACGAAGACGAAATTCAGAGATCTGAATCCACAGTGGGACGAGAAGCTTGAGTTTCTAATCCACGATCCGGAGTCTATGGCCTCTGAAATCCTTGAAGTAAACGTCTACAACGACAAGAAGACGGGAAAGCGGAGCACTTTCCTCGGTAAAGTCAAGATCTCTGGAAGCAGTTTTGCAAAATCAGGATCAGAAACCCTGATTTACTATCCTTTAGAGAAAAGGAGCGTTTTTTCACAAATCAAAGGCGAAATCGGCCTGAAGATCTGCTACATTGATGAAGATCCGCCGGCAGCGGACGCGGCCGCTCCAGATCAGAAATCCGAAGCCCCGCCGCCGCCATCGGAGGAGGGAAAGCGGCGGAAAAAGAAGAGGAAAAGAAAGAAGAGAAAACAGAGGAGAACAAGGAGGATGAAAAACCAGCAGCGGCAAAAGAAGAAGAGAAACCGCCGGAGGCTCCGGCGATCTCTCCTCCGCCGGATTCTGTGGAGAGTCCTCCGATCGCTCATGATGAGAAGCCAAAGCAGCAGATAGTAAAGTCGGTGACCGGAAAAAGGACGGATCCCGGAGGTAAACGACCTGGAGATCCGGTCTCTCGGTGGTAATCGCAGTCGTAGCACGTATGATCTCGTGGATCGTATGCCATTTCTCTATGTACGCATACTGAAGGCCAATCGAGCAAATTCGGACACGGGATCCTCCATATTCGCGAAGCTTGTTATCGGCACTCACAGCATCCGTACGAAAAGCGTCACCGACAAGGACTGGGATCAGGTCTTCGCCTTCGACAAGGAAGGTCTTAACTCTACTGCGTTGGAGGTATCAGTATGGATGGAGAAGAAAGATACGGAAACAGACACGAGTACAGACACGTCTCTCGGTAACGTATCTTTTGATTTGCAAGAAGTACCAAAGCGAGTACCGCCAGACAGCCCTCTTGCTCCACAATGGTATACTCTCGAAGGCTCGCCGGAAAACATGTCAGGAACTGACGTCATGCTCGCCGTTTGGATCGGAGCCCAGGCTGACGAAGCTTTTCAAGAGGCGTGGCAGTCAGATTCCGGCGGGTTGATACCGGAAACCCGAGCTAAGGTCTACCTCTCTCCGAAGCTGTGGTACATAAGATTAACGGTCATCCAAACCCAAGATTTGCAACTAGGCTCGGCGCCCGAACCTAAGACTCGGGGCCCGGAGCTGTACGTGAAGGCTCAGCTCGGCGCACAGCTCTTTAAGACGGGTAGAAGTGCCATCAGCTCATCTAACTCGGCTAACCCAACTTGGAATGAGGACCTAGTTTTCGTTGCAGCCGAGCCGTTCGAGCCGTTGTTATGATAACAGTAGAAGACGCATCCACCGGAAAGTCAGTGGCCATTCCAAGATACACGTGGCGAGCATCGACAGGAGGATAGATGATGAGTCGGAGCCAAGATCAAGGTGGTTTAATCTTAGCGGTGATGAGACTCGTCCGTACGCAGGAGAATACACGTGCGAGTTTGCTTGGAGGGTGGTTACCACGTGTTAGATGAAGCGGCACACGTGACAAGTGATGTACGAGCCGCTGCAAAGCAGCTGGCAAAGCCACCCATCGGCTTGCTTGAAATAGGGATTCGTGGGGCCACCAATTTGCTCCCTGTGAAGACCAAAGACGGAACGCGCGGGACCACTGATGCTTATGTTGTTGCGAAGTATGGGCCCAAGTGGATCCGCACGCGCACCATTCTGGATCGCTTTAAATCCACGTTGGCACGAGCAGTACACGTGGGACGTATACGATCCATGTACTGTACTCACCATAGGCGTATTCGACAATGGGAGATACAAGCACGACGAAGCAGGAAAACCCGGAAAAGACGTACGTATTGGGAAATTACGCGATACGCCTATTCAACGATGGATATAAATCGGGTCCCTGTACTGAAGTCTATTCACCCTCGCGGTATTGCACCCGGGGCGGTGCAAAAGAAACTGTGGGTGCAGATAGAGCTTGCAGTGAGATTCTCTGTTGACCTCTCGTGGATGAACCACCGCCTCCAGGCATACACAAGCACAAGCTGCCCCGAATGTCACTATGGCCGACCTCTAGGCCGGCCCAACAGGGCACTTTCTAAGGCATGCCGCTATGCGTTTAGTCACAGCTAGGCTGCCCGGTCGGAGCCACCTGGGTCAAGAAGTGGTTCAGTCTCATGCTAGATACGGACACCTCATGTTGGAGAATGAGGCGGGCAAGGCCAATTGGTTTAGGGTCGGGGTTGTCTTTACAAGAGCCGCAGCGTTTGCGCCGAGGTCGAGGGATCCGGACCTGGGGCGACCCATCACGACGGTCCTAGTTCATATATAATTATTGCGGTGGTGCTCTGCCCACACATAGTTCCCCAACCATTTCATGTACGCTCTTCTTAATATTAGCTTTGAGGTGCCCCCAGGTATTGCCCGAGGGGGCCAGTGAACATTGGATACGAGGTTTGTTTTCTGTGGATGCCGGTGGGGCATGAGAGCTGAATGAAGAATTCGATGGATTCCGACAACACGATCGACCCGAAAAGGTCCGTACAAGGTATGATCGGTTGCGGTCTTTAAGCAGGCGGGCCCAGTCATTGCTAGGTGATGTGGCCGGACCATGGGTGAGGTTTGGGGCTGTGTTAATGGAGAGGGACCCACGTCGGCAGGATATTTGTTGTGTTTGCTCTTTGCATCTCTGTTTTTCATGGCGTGCCTGTTTCAAAGGTCATTCTGCTGGGCTCAGGATTCTATTGACTTGCGCACCAAGGATCCGTGGATGATTATGCAAGCTTGTCCCCAGAACTGTTTACCGGTCGACTCCCGTCGCTTTCCGACCAGATTCCAGATTTAACAAGTGTCCGGTTTGTAAGGCCCTTTGGGCGTTTAATGGCCTAGTTATTTTTGGTTGTAGTAATTAATTTATTATGGTTGATCTTGCGGCTAATGCAAAGTTGATACGATTAAGAATGAAGTGGGAAGTGGACACCGTTCGTGATGTGGGCTATTTATGCATTATTCGTAAAGGGGGTTGGGGGCAATTTGAATGGCAAGGTGACCGTTAGAGCCTAGAGGAATTGGCAACACTCTGCGGATAGGAAAGAATAGCATAAGTTTGTGGCGCCTTAAACTCGTATCGTGTGTGAAATAAAACATTATTATATTATACCATTAACTGCTGAGATGAACCCGTGTTAAGCACTGGTATACGTAAGAAATCTAAGAATTAAAAATTTGATTATTATAAAATAATATTGTATTTTAAGAATAGTTCATTAAATTTGATTTTTTACAATCCTTAACCTAAGATCTACATTATTATTGTATTAATTAATACATTGTTATATAAGGTTGTAATTATTTAATAACATTATAAAACTATCAGAAGTTTCTTAGTATGTAAACTTTGACTATATACACTCAAAAGTGAAGATAGAAAGAACTCTTAATAAGGAGATAGTACCGCGGATATAGGATGAGATAGTGGGTACCACATGTCAAGAGTTGGAGAATCGAGAGGAGGTGCTCAAAACAGTGAAGATAGCAAGAGCTTTAGGATGAAATAGCGTGTACCAAATGTGACACGGTGGAGATTAAGAGAAACAACACATGTAATCTCTAAATAGAACTTATTGAGATGGACAGGAATTGAAGTGGAGGCAAAAACGAAAAATCTGATTCTTTATAGTATAGTAGAAGTGAGAGCAATAGGCTATCGTGAGAAACAAAAACATTGCTCCTCACTGGCCTCCACCCGTGAAGCTCATTACTTGCTTGAAGTCTTAACCTCGTGATTAAACAAAATTAAATTTTTTACAAAAAAAAAGTTTAGGTGCTTAATCTGCGTGTTAGTGATCATAACAATAGTAGAGGGAGTAAAAGGCGGAACATGTGGCAAGAAAAGGGAGCGAGACGCCTCCTCGCATCACGGCCAGGGAGGTGATATTTTTCTTAAACTTACTACAAAAGTGAATTGAAATTATTTTGTCTGATAATCTATATCTTTAAAAGACAAAATACTATAAGTTAAGATCATAACCTTAATGGGAGTGGTATAGTCCCCGACTTTTTCTATGCTTATACCGACAGCGTCGTTTTGCATCTTGCCTTTTTAAGAGGTATGATTAATAATGGAGGACAATTGGATACATTTCGCAATGTCAGAATTGTCCTCTTGAATCACGAAAAAACGCAAGTCCAACCTTCCCAACGGACGACGAGTCAAAATGATATGGCCAAAACAGTCTTGTACCTGTAGAAAATCGTTAGCAACAAGACAACGTAATCTGAAAGTATACTCGTGTGCATCGTTGGGTCCCAACTAACCACGGCAACGTTGGCTCGCTCACACGGGTCCGTTGGACGCGCACGAGTGGAACATTCACGGCACACGAGTGGCACTATTCAAAACAAAAGGTTGATATCAC
>JABCRI010000539.1:0-65170 GCA_015143295.1 Tetracentron sinense
ATCTGTCGAGCAAGAGCCGTGGATCAACTCGTGTACGGAAATGAGGAGACATATCTATAGATGGGGGGCATTGCGCTTAGTTGCCGATTCGCTGAGATATGTAAGCCTCCGCGCCTACATGTGTCCTTAACCTACCAAAACACAATAGCAAATGGGAGGGCTCCAAGCTAAGGGAACGATGGATGGAAGCCCATTTGATATCCTCCTAGCTAGGTAAGGGTTTCACTGTTGGAAGGGTATTTTTAGATTATCCATTGGCCTGGTCTGTTAGCGTTAGTTAAACAAACCAGGAAGCTCCAAGACAAGCTCAGGCTGGCTAGTTAAGAGTTCTTTCTGTTTTTGTTTTCATCTAATGAGCAACACGAGCTTGAGCATACTGTATTTCAGCTTGTTAAATGATTGATTTGTTTAGCTATTATATATATAATATAATTCTATATATATATATATATATCTATATTATATATATTATAAAAAGATTTTTTTTAAGTATAGTAAAGTATGTTAAGTTAATATTGAGATAGGTATGATATATGTATTGAAAAAATACATAAATGTGGGTTACCTTGATTTTGCCCATTTGAGCAAATTAACAGAATTGACCTTTGATGTAAAAAGTAAAGAGGTAACCAAGCCGAGAGCAAATAGTTTTGTAAAGAGCAGAGCTTAACAAGAAACTCGGGCGAGCTGAGCTGATACTGAACAACACGCCTACTACTCAGCTTAGTTAACCCTATAGATAGTCAGTAGTCACTGACCTTTAATTACTTCATTTACCCGAATGATGGTTTAGTCCCCAGCACCTCAACATCCACTGCTATTAGGTAGGACCAAACAAGGACTAATGTGGTACACACATCTACAAAAAGGGTCCCATGAAAATAGGTCGTTGTGCCCAAAAAGGGGATACTTGGTCATAAAGTTCCTTTGCGTAATTTGATTGGAAAACTTTGGAGACCCCCTTAGGGTCAAGATACCTAGACCCTGCTCAAGAAGACGGGATTTCGATGGGGCCTATAATGTATGGGCCCCACCTTGGCCCTTTAAGGGGAGTCTCAGTAGCAAAGTCCAATTAGAGATTGCACCATTCAGAAATCAATTCGATGCTATGGGTGAGCCCCAATACATAGAGGTAGGTGATGGTCCACATCTGTACACTCGTTACGCAGTGAGTGAAAGGGTGGGCCCCACAGAGCAGTAGAGGGAGTCTGGCCCATTACACTAAAGGGCTAGGGGCTAGGGCTAAAGGACATAGTGAGTCTTAGTTCTTTAACAGTGATAACAGTGGGGATAGCCGAGTCACATGAAGCATACATGAGTTTAGCGAGCTTCCATAGCCAGGAACTGGTTGCATCCAAGTTAGGGGAACATGCTTCCACTGCGGCTTGTCGGCCCATGGGTGGCCGGTGAGTTCAATGGATAGAGGGCCTCAATGTAAAACATGGGGAGAAAGGAAAACGTGCGCGACCGTACAGTGTCTTCCCTTTTATATTTCTCCCCCCCCCTACTTTGTGCACGTAAGGTAAGAAACAAATGATAATCTAAGATAAAGCGTCTTACGTTCTGATGCTGCAAACAGGAAGAATTCCAGAAAGTGGTGTAGCTTCGGGGAGAGATCGGGAATCAAACTTTCTTGTGAGTGTTTAATACTTCACATCCGTACGGGTTGTGTACCTCGCACAAGGGTCATTACGCCTTTGATCTCTTGCTCGATGAGTCTCTTGTGATGGCCGGACTCCACGGGCCGTAGATATTAGGATCCGGTTGTTTCTCTTAAAGGGCATTCCTGTCCATTATACAGTTTTACATGAGGGAGTACATTATTTATATCATGCTTAAACATTCTAATAGGGTGTCAATGGGCGAATTTGGACCCCAACCCTCTTTAAATGTGCGGCCGGAACCTATCAAAAATCACAAAAAAAATTCAGACGAGATATAAAGGGAAAGATACTAATAGACATACTCATTTAAAGCTTTTCATGAGCGGGTCCTCTAGAAAGTGATACATGACAACCGTTTTTTAAATTGACAGATAGAGGTTGAGGTGGGTCCATTGAAAAGACAAAATGTCAACAAATCAGTATGGTTGGACCTGTTTGATCGTTCGATAGACGTAGGTTTTATAAGCTTGTAACCCTTTAGGGCACTAGACCCTATCGAGGTTATAGAATAAAATAATCTTTCCATCGCCAATCAAAAATGGTTATACATGTCTGATCGAACTGATTTTTGGCCACAGGTCTCTGATAACCAGTCTTGGCAGTCAAACGGTTAGATTTTATAGCAACCCGTCACGTGTAATTGTAGGGACCATCCGCTCATTAAAGGCTTTACTGAGCATGACTCATTATAATGCATCTCTCTCTCTCTCTCTCTTCTATATATATATATAATATATAGGGCTGTCAAAATATTTAGTAATGATCGTATCCGAATCGACTAAGCAGATGGGTTTTTTTGGCTTAAATTTTTTTTGAATAGGTATTGAATCATAGTCAATATTAAGGTATCCATTTATACAATGGAGCGGATACGGATAAGGTGAACTTCCGTTTGGGACTATCCGAACCATTAATTTAATAGTAGGCATAGTTTTAAAGACCCAAGCCGTACCGTAAATAAATAATTAAAGGCCTTACCAAAGATTAGGTTCTTGTGGTAATTCTTCGCCCATCAGGAATATAAGTTTTGTAAGTGCAGAACATATTATAAATACCCTAAAAAAACCCCAACGACTTCGCCGCAACTGGGAAACCCTAGTCCCCTTGTCTTCAGTGAAAGAAGGCTTTCACGGAGGTATTATAAATCCCCATACCCAATACTAAAAGGTCTTTGTCTTCATCTGCGTCCGAAGTTTTAAAAAAAACAAAAGCTACCCATTACTAAACTGCTGGGTTTATGGTGTTATTGTCTTATCATACATTTTTTTTTCTTTTATGAAAAGGTTCTGTTCTATTTGGGAGATTTTCTGTTGATTGTGCGGTTCCTTCATAGTGTTATTCAGTTGACGAATAGGAAGGGAATAACATTTTCTCTTCTATGGAAACTTTTCTTTCCAAAATATCATTAAATAATAATACGCGTCAAATACTATTTAGGACAAGAAATAACATCATCACTACAACGGTAAATAGTTCTTGACACATTAGGTTTTCCGATGATGATATAAACACAATTATAATATGCAAAAATTAATTCTTGAAGGTAGTTGTTGATGATGGATTGACAAAAATTATGAATAAGAAATTAATGGTAAAAATGATTATGTTCATTATTTTTCAATATGATACATATAAAAAATATCACACGGTGTAATAATTATCTAACATTTTTCTTTGCTATTTGTTTTATTTTTATTTCTTTTTATGCAATTTTCAATTTTATCATTATAGTTGCTATACTTTTTTGGTTTATTCATTTTTTTTTCACACCAGTGCATTGCACAAAATGTTTGTAATCTATATATATACCATATATATACTAGCGAGACCCCATGCGATGCCATGGAAGAAGAAGACAAAGAATAAAAATGTAATATTTTAAATAGTAATAATATTATTAATGAATATAATTAACAGTAGCAATTAAAATTTTATATTAATAATATGTGATTAATTAATAAGAATATTTGAAATTAAATAATAAGAATTCATTTATTTATATATTAAATTAAATATATATTTCAGTAATATTTTAGTAAATTAGATATATAATATTTTAATGAATTAAGTTATATTATTTGGTTGGTATTATTATGTGCATATTTGGAATTATGAGATTCTAAATTTTTTTAAATAATTATTCTAAAGAACTATAGTAACCTACATTTTTGCTATTAACATATTTGTTGTATCTGAATCTAATAACCTAACAGTTTGTATGCGCACCATATTAGTTGAACGTAACTATTAACATATAGTGTGATCCAAAAACGAAGTTGCATTTTTTTTTTTTTTTGGTGTTAAAAGTTGCATTTCAGTTGGCGTTTTAATTTTGAATATGGGACCAGGAGAGCCAGGATTTACCTTAAGTTGCATTTCAGCTGGAGGTTTTAAATTAATTATGCATTTAGGGTTTAACTGAGGTTAATTGTTAAGTGTTTGTTAATTGATGGAAAGTGGGTTTTGTTTGGGATTGATGTAACGAATTAGAACTGCATGTTTACTCAAAAAATCGTACATAAGATACGGGGTCGATATGGACGATCAACCAATCGTACAGGTCCATCGAGTATCGATTCGCAGAGACCACGGGGTTGTACGGAAGAAAATAGAGAAAATAAAAAATTACAGATTTTAGAGAGTTCAGTGTGTGACTCAAGACTTATTAGGGATTATAATAGAAATTGCGAACTCATTACCACTGTGTATCGGTAGACCTTGTGAATGATTGACTGTCTATCGTTTCGACAGTTCATCATCTAAAATGAAGAAAAAGGACAGTATGTTTTGTGTCAGAAATTAAGAATCATTAACGGGTTTTGTAGTTTTCTTCCGGGATTACTTTTTACAGTCAAAACTCAAATTTTTACAGCGGGTGTCGAATTGTCTTAAGTTCGGTCACCTGAAGTTTTTGTCACAATCGGACGTCATAATGTATAGTTTCGGAGGCTGTATATGCGAGAGAAAGTCGGAAAACAATTAAACGGTTAAACCTTTGACTGGTCAAAGGAACCATTATGCTGGTCAGTGCCTTGCACCTGACCCCTTGGCCATTATAAGGGCACTCCCTCATTCTCTCCCATTTCTGAACACGGTGGAGAGGTTCTGCCAGACTCTTTCTAGAGAGAGAAAGTAATGAGAGAAAGGAGAGAGAGAAAAGAAGAGAGAAAAAAAGGGAGGCTATCCTGGGTATTTCGACGCTCCTGATGCGTTGGCAGCGTTCCGATTTCTTTCCTGGTGTCTCGATTGGAGTTTAGAGAGAGAAAGAGGAAAAGATAGAGAGAGAAAGTAAATGTTAGAGAGAGAGAGAAGCTCCACCTTAGGGTTGATCGCTCTTCTGAGAGAGTTGGCGGTGTCTGTTTCTTTCCCAATCGTCCTGAAGTTCGTGTAGGGAGGTAAAACCCTTTCCCTCTTCTCTATTTTCTAATTTTTAAGCTATATGAAATGTATGTTTTTATTTGACGTGGATGAAAAATGGTCGGAAACCCCGTGGATGATGTATGAAAGGGTAGATGTGCGTGGAAAATGAGTAGTGAGGTGTATCCCTCAGTCCCGGGAGTCAAATCCCCAGATTTAGGCTCCTTGTGCACTGGGTGATCGAGCCCTCTGTAGGGGTGATTGATCGCCTACATACAAATGTTTGGGTGATCGATTGTCCAACACTGATAATCGATTGCCAGTGCCCAGAAATGGGTGTTTGGGTTGTTTTGGTATTTGGACCTTAGGGTGGACCTACAGGAATCCCGAATTGGGTTTCATACGCATTGTAACGTCACCCTAAGATGTTGAAAAGTCTGTCTGGAGGTCGTGTAAGGTGATGGAAAAATTCATCAGCCGAGAAACATTTCCTAACGGGATGGTGTGTGATCGGACTGGATCCACTGGTGCGAGGCCCAATTGTTTCAATTATGCAAGCAAGACTGAGTTAACTGGGGTGGTCTTGTGATTAGGAAACCCAACTTGAGTTAAGTACGTATGTAATGTGATGTGTGTGAATGTTTCTAGGCAATGGCGGGGTCCATTGGCTTGGATATGTTCCCTATTGGAACAATCTTGTACGATGTGATGTTCTTTGAATGTTGTAAGGCAATAGATAGACCCATTGGCACAGATAAGTTCCTTATCGGAACAACTTTGTGCGATGTCATGTTGTTTGACGTTTGTTAAGGCGATCGAAGGGCCCATCGGCTAGATAATGTTTCCTGTTGGAACAGTATACTTCGAAAGTGATCCACAGGCATGAGATCCAACGTAATCAATTAATCAAGTTAGGCTTGGATAATTGAAGATTTCCTACGGTTAGAAAACCTAACGTGGGTGAAATACTATTTGTGGTCCCTCTTTGACTAGGTTTGGAGATGCGGTATCTATTAAGAACCGAGGTTCCTCCGTGACTGATAGTCGGGAGAGTTAGGATGACATTGGGTCTATGGACCCAGGCTCATTTTGGGTCTAAGGACCCCAGATTGTATTGAGTTTACAATCTGTGTGGGCAGGTTCGTACCCAACAAATGATGTGATTATGAAAGATGTTTGCTTGTTTCCTCTGTGACTGATAGTCAGGAGTAAGTGGATTAATGTCTATAGATCCTCTTTGACCAGGTCAGGGGAGGTGGTGAGTGGGTGGTATGAATTAATATATATGTTGTCCGTACCGAGACTGAGTCGATAGATATGTTGTCCGTACCAAGGCTGAGTTGATAGATATGCCGTCTATACTAAGACTGAGTCGATAGATATGCCGTCCGTACTGAGGCCGAGTCAGATGATTGTGTTATCTGATAGATATGTTGTGCCACAGTGACTGAGATCAGGTTTTCCTGATAATATGTCGTGACACATGACTGAGATCAGGTGGGTACGTGTTATCTGATAGATATGTCGTGCCAGTAACTGAGATCAGGTTTTCCTGATAGATATGTCGTGACACATGACTAAGATCAAGTGGGTACGTGTTATCTGATAGAAATGCCGTAAGGACAAGTTCCCCACCTTGACTGAGATCAGAGAGTTGTGTTTATTTTAATGGGTGAAGGCCCATATGTGTATTGAGTCTAAACGACTCAAGGTGTGATTGAGAATTAGGTGAGTGCCTAATATGGGTTGAGAATTATGTCTTTGAACAAAAATTGTGTATGATCTACGATAAGCTAATAGAGTCCCATAACTCAAAGAAAAATTTAATTTGACTATTTAAAATGATAACTCGGTAAAATGAACATTGTTGAATAATGAACTTCATAACTGGATAACATTTGAGATTGAGAATCTCGGGTAGGGTGAAATAGTCCAGAGTGACCTTGGGTCACAGTTCATTTTGTATATTGTTCTGTTATACTGTATCATGGAAATTGATTGTTTACTATCCATTATTCATGTATATTAATATGTGGAAACTAGTTTAGATGGACTGTGGTTTTATTGGGCTTCATAACTCACTGACGTTTCATGTCAACAGATCTCGGAGTTGCTGATCAGTAAGTGATGAATTGGACTTTTGGATATTGTACAAACTATACCCGGTACAGTAATGGCGTCTATTTTTGTAAACAAACGAAAGTGTAATTAATACAAGTATATGGTTTGTGATGATGACTATTGTGATGACAGTGTATATTGCTTTATCGAAAACATTTGATAAATGTTTAAATTTTCCACATTTTCATGTGTAAAGTCTTCTGCTTGATTGATAATGACGAATAAGCACGCGTCTCGGAACATGATTCCTTAGACACGGGTTCGGGATGTCACAACCTAGCTAGATCTGCCTAAGCAGGTCTAAATTATTGAATTTGTGTGATGTAATTTGGTTTCGTTGGTCCGAATGTAACATTCTAATATATAAATGGCTAATCATTTGGTAGATCTAGGGTATCATGATCTATTAAAAGCAACATCATTGACTTCAAATAAAAGTCATATTTGTTGTAGTCACTGTTACAAATCTCCTGAGAAATACCTAATTTCTCTCAAGAAAATCTGAGAAAAACATCTAAAGTTAAAACTCCGTTTTTATTTCGATATTTTTAAAATTTCTTGAGAAATATAATTTTTTTATCCCGTATATATCGCGAGATTTAGCCAAGATTTTAAAAATATCATGAGAAATACACAATATTGTTGGTTTTATGAATTTATAACTTCGTGATATTTATTACTATTTTCTATAACTTAAATATATTTTTTTAATCATTCCCGATATTTAGGCGAAAATTACCCGAAAAAAATTCAAATTTAAAAATCTTCCGAGTAAAATTCCAGCTGATAAAAACTTGAAAACGAGATTTGTAACATTGGTTGCAGTGTGCTAGGTCTGAATGCAAGTTTTTTTTTTTTTTCCATTGGCCTACTCCAATTTTGTGTCAAATCTTAACCCAATTTAGGGTCATCTATTTCTTACCATAGTGCAAATAAATTATACATGAATTCGAAGTATAATTAATAAAATGAAAAGGCCTTACATAATAGAATGTCTTAATTAGATAACAATGCAAAAAACAGATGTTAAGTTCCTTTTTCACAACCATAATTGTAGCACTTGTAGTCTAAGACTCTTGTTAATATGTATATAAAAAAAAAATGTAAAAAATAAAACATTCCTTAATAATTTTAATATAATATAAAATTAAAATGGGGTTCCAAGACACACCTGATGGCTTTGGTTTTTTTAACACCACTAACCACTGCCAAATCCATATTCTTAAAATAATTCCATTTGGTATTGGTGCTACCAATCTCCGCTAACTTCATCTTCTTTTTTGGATTTCTTCTTCAATGTATCCAAACGATTGCGACATTAAGCATATGTTATTTCAAATTTTGACGCATGGGACTTTATCTGCTACTTTGTGCCATTCCTTAGATGAAGACTCATCCTCCCCAATTGAAGAAAATGATTGCCCCAAGCATCTAAGTAGAACATAAGTCCAATGTTCGGTCCATTCCCCATTCCGCTAGGGAATTCCAGACACCAAAGGATGGCTTTGGGGTAGTGGCAACAGCAACATATGGTGCCGCTACACGAGGGTCAAAAGATGGAATGGAAGATAAACCAACCCAAGCCATCAATTAGGGCGCTGCCTTCTTGGCCTAGGGCTGTAAACGGAGCAGATTCGGAGCAAGTAGTGATATATTCGAATTCGTATCCGATTATATATTTGGATATCTAAATCCGAATAAATATCCGGCGGATGGTGAAATATAATATCCGTATCCGACTCCGATTAAAAATATCCGAATTCGGATAGTATCCGAATTATCCGATTACTTTTAAAAAGAATAAAAAATATAAATTAAAATTTAAAAAATATATAAATTTTTATTATAAAAATGTATTTTAAATGTTATATTAATTTTATAAATTTAAAATATAATCGACGAATATTTATCGGATCAGATACACCACTATCCAAATTCATATATGATTATAACGGATAGTACTTTTACTATTTGAATTCGTTCTGCTGGATACCTATTCGGATAATTATCTGACTAAACGGATTTGGATACGAATCAGATAATATCTGTATCTGTTTACAACCCTACTTCTTGCAGTCTATAGGGCTGACGCTTTGTATTTTGTGTTGAAACCAATGACATAGGAGGAAGCTAGGAAGATATTTTTCAGTTTAGGGGCTTTTAATGAGACGAAAGGAAGGAGGAGTTATGAAGGAAGAGACAGGTCAATTCCTACGGAAGTTGGAGACAAACATAGAGGCATGTGTCTCCGGTTTAAAGATGTTTTAATTAAACGGAGGGAGACAGAAATAGGGCTATCAATGGATTCGGATATTATCCGAATCTGGTTCGAATCCGTATCCGTTTATTCGAATATTATCCGTTTATGATATCCGGCGGAGCGAATCCAGATAGATGTTTTGAGTATCCGTTTATAAACGGAGCGGATACGGATACCTGTCCTATCCGCTCCGTTAATTATCCGAACAGGTATTAATGATACATGACAAGTATACCCCCTCATACTATTTAAAATGTTTACTTAAATGTTGAGGTACTTTCATAATTCTTTCAATAATAGGAGGCTATTAATGTAATTTTACAAGTAACATGTATATTATCTCAACAACTCTAACCCATTCATTCAAGAATCGTCTACGTCTTCGTCTTCGTCTTCTTCTTCATCTCATCCTCTTCATCTCCTTTAATCTCACCTCCTCTCCTCTCGTCTCATCTCATCTCCTCTAATCTCTTCTCTTATTCTTTTCATAATCTTCATTCCAACATCCGGTAGCCCTTGATGGAGAATCAAAGTCCTCGGCAGCACTTAAAGCTCTCATCTCATCTCCTCTCCTATGCCCTAGATGCAAGTTGTTGTAGTAGCAGGCTAGCAGCAATGGCAAATAACACCATTACTGTTTCTTGTTGAACCAAGCAAGTGGTTTGAAATTCCCCATCTTTTTCATACATTTTCAAGCCCTAATGACTTGATTTGAGTGACTTCTCTTTAGGGTTTACACAGTTGATAGAAAAAGATGAACCAATCTTTTTTTTAGACTATTCAGATAATTCGGATAATATCCGAATTCGAATGTTTTAGCCGGAGCTAGATACAAATCTTCTTTTGTACTATTCGGCGGATATTGGATCGGATTCGGATAGTGAGATAGAGTAATACACCACTATCTGCTTTGACTCCATTCCGTTGACAGCCCCAGACAGAAATGCAATTCGGGAGGTGGAATCTGATGTGTGGTCTAGTCAATTTGTCAAGAGGAGAGTTCGATCCTTAACTCAATGATGTGGCATCCTAACTAAAGAGAAAAAAAAGAAGAGAAGCCTTGCGGAGAGTGTCATGTCAGCAAGAGAAAGTCTGGCTTAAAGTAGTATCTATATATATATATTAATTAGAAGTTAGCATGCACATCGATTAGCATGGGGGCATGCACTTATCTTATTATTTAGGTTTAAAGCATGAGAATGAGCAATACATGCAGATGTACATACACTTTCATCTCTTTTTATGTTGCAAAAATACATGCATGTATGTACACGACGACTATAACACAACCTCAGTGTGAATGTGTCTACCAAACATGTGACATGGAAGTCCAATCACTTGCACACTCAACTGTTCCCCTCTCTCTCCTCACGTGCCTCTCACTCTGTCCTTTTTTCACCCCTCTCTCCCCCTTTAGCAGTACAGCCAATTGCGATTGAGCTCAGGAAGACCTGAGTTCAATCATATCCACAAATCAGCAAATGTCATTTTTAATCCTTATTAACCATGGTTAAAATTTACTATTCCTTAAAGTTTAACAATTTAACCTTAATATTTATAAATTATTCTGATTTCAATTGCACCCACAAGTCTGCAAGTGTCATTTTTAATCCTTATTAACCATGGTTAAAATTTACTAATCCTTAAAGTTTAACAATTTAACCTTAATTTTTGGAAATTATTTTTAAAAACATTAATCTTAGGGTTTGTGGGTCCCGTAGATTCCTCTTATCCTTATATTTCTTTAGAGTGACAATATAATAGAATTGTATTTATCAAAAAAAAAAAAATTGGGATTGAACTCTCCCCAAATTCAATCATACCCCAGTCAACACGGGTCACTTTTAATCCCTATTAACTATGGCTAAGATTCATGTACTCTTTCTATTACTAATATAATGAGAATGTCCCCTTAAAAATGTAGGTTGATTTTTTTAAAATTCCACTACCCTTACCACACTCATACTACGCTACTCATTTTGCTTAATTCTCATACTATCCCTTATTTGAAATTTTAGCTAGGGTTTAAAAAAATTAATATTTTTTCCTAAATACCAAGGATAGGTGAGTGAACTCTAGGGATAGGTGAATCTTAACCACAGTTAAGGGGTGTCAAAAGAGACACATAGCAACCTCAAGGACATAATTGGACTCCACTGTGGTTAAGATTCAACCACCCCTAGGGTTCACCCAATTATCATTGGTTTTTAGAAAAAAATATTAATTTTTTTCGGACCCTAGTTAAAATTCACTACCTCCTAGGGTTAATTTTTTTTTTTCATATTTTTTTTAAAAACCAAGGATAAGTGGGTGAACCCTAAGAGTGGGTGAATCTTAAACCACAGCTAAAGAGTGTTAAAAGAGACACATGGCGACCTAAGTGGCATAATTGGACTCCTCGCTTTGTTGATAAAACACTCTGAAAGAAGAACGTCTCGCTAAGGCCCCACCCGCCCCCTTTTTTTGCTATACCCTAAATGCCCTTAAATCCTTTTGGTTTTCAAAATATCTCTACATCATATTTCTATACCTAATGCGCAGGCTCTCGCAATTTTTTTTTATTCACAATGTCCCTCAAGTTTCTATATTCAAAATATTCTTTAATTTTGTTTTCCAAAATACCCTCACTAGGGTCCCTCATATCAGTCTCTCTCCCCTTCTCCTCTATCTCAAGTGCATCGCACGTGCTACCCACTAGTACATATGAGTTGAATTTTAATTAATTCCAAAATTGCCTTTACACATATGAGTTGAATTTTAATTAATTTCAAAACTACCTTTACACATGCCCATATTCAATTTTGTTTGTTCAAAAACCGTCTTTACACATATGGGTTGAATTAAAGTTAATTTCTAAAATTGTCCTTACACATATGAGTTAAATTTTGATTAATTTCAAAACTGCCCTTACACATGGGTTGAATTTTAGTTAATTCTAAAACTGTCTTACACACATGCACCCATATTCAATTTCCTTCATTTCTAAAATGTCACTCAAGTTTACATACCTAAAATGCTCTCAATTTTTTATATCTAAATACCCCTAATGCTTTTTGGTTCTCAAAATTTTCATACGTCATGTTTCTATACCCAACGCGTCTCTCAATTTTTTAACCCAAAATATCCCTCAAGTTTTATACCAAATATACTCTTTAAATTTTTTTTTCCAAAATGCCCTTCTCTCACTGGCATGTATATATATATATATATATAAGCCATGCAAAGATGCTATTCATACTGGGAGGTAGAGTTATATATCATACCGTGACCAACTGTATGCTATAGGGGTTGAGACCAGCAAGAGTCTGACGAGAGAATTCATCATCCCTGAACCAAGAGAATCTATCTCCTGCGAAGGAAAATAAAAACAGATATATAAGAGAGAGAAGAAGAATAAGAAGAGAGAGAGAGAGAGGCTTACTTTCTATCATTTTAGGAGTCTTAAATTGCAAGATATAATCCCTTGCAGCTTTAAAGAAATTCTTTATCCTTTGCGGAAATGATTGGAAGATCCCATTTTTAGGCGTAGAAAGGGGAAGTCCTCCCTGATACAGGGAGTCTATGGCCGTGAAAGATGGGAATGCAACGTTGTCAATAAGCTCTTGCAGCATCGATGATAACGTATCAGCCGTGAATGTGGATGGTAAGTTGTCAATAATTGAAGGGTGCAGCGAGCGCAGCGCGTGCAACATCGATGATATCAAATTAGTCTTGATTGTTCGCTGCTTAACTTCTGAGAATGCCTCGTCCCTTGGCACATACACGCTACTGCCCCTTTTCTCGGATAACAGGTCTGCATTATCAAACACTCTTTCAAATTGAAACCTCCAACCAAAAAAAAAATAAAATCGAAACCCATATGATAACTAGACTTCTTTTTAAGATCTTTCGCTATATTTTTCTCCTTCATCCATAGGAATGGTCTTGAGTTACATGGTTGAGATCATTTGAGAATTCTTGGATGATTTACAATGACCCGATACAGGGTTTATATAGATATTATATCATCTCAAGATATAAACTCTATCAAATCTAATCCTAATCAAATCAAACTAAGGTAAATTATAGGGACCTCCCTTGAGGTTTGGTAAAATTTTAGAAACCTCTCATCTTGTTTCTAAAATTACAGACCTCCCTTGAGGTTTGGTGAAATTTCAGAAACCTCACCTCTTGTTTCTAAGATTACACTAACCTCCCATGTCAATATTTAAAGTTAACTCTGTTAACTTAGGAATTCATTTTTATTATTTTACCCCCATTTCATTAGGCTTGTGAAATGTTTGATGTTAGTGGGTCTCCTTCCTATCTCTCCGGTGAGCGTATACGTGTGAATAGTTGAAGAAAAAAAAATTAATTTATGTTTTGTTAATTAAACTTTATGTTCAAAATTAAGTTTCTGTTCAAAATAAAGAATATTGACGTACTCCTATGTGTCTTTTTTACACCCCTTAACTGTAATGAAGATTCATCTACCCCTAAAGTTCACTCACCTATTCTTGTTTTTAGAAAAAAAAAATTAATTTTTTAAAACCCTAGTTAAAATTTACTTAATAATGGGTTAAAATTTTTTTTCATATATTTTTTTTCTAAATTGCAAGGATAAGTGGGTGAACCTTAGGGGTGAGTGAATCTTAACCACATTAAAAAAGTGTTAAAAGGGACACATGGCGACCTCAGTAGCATAACTGAACGCCTAGAGATCAGTCTAATCAATAGATGAGTGAGGGGTAGTATGAAATTAATCAAACATTCAATTAGTGTTTGTCTTATGTAATAATTATGATATGGGTAGTTTAGGAATTTTGTAAAATTTCATTTACGTTTTCAAGGTCTCATTATATATAAGAAGACTAGTGGGTGGCCCGTGCGATGCACATGAGTGAGAGAGGGGAAGAAGAGAGAGAGTAGACAGAAGGACCCTTGTGAGGGCATTTGAAAAAATAAATAAATAGTATTTTGGGTATAGAAGAGGGACATTTTGGATAGGGAAATAGTTAGCGTACCCATGAATTCCAAATTTCCAAACCTAATGAGGTGGTTGCCTTAGGTTTGGAAATGGAATTCATGGGTACGCCTATCACTACTCTTTTGGATATCCTTTGAAAAAAATTGTGAGGGACACGTTGGTTATAGCAATATGACATAGGGACATTTTGGGACTCAAAAAGCTTTAGGTGCATTTTGGTATAGCAAAGAAAGGGGGCGGGCGGGATCCTTATCCTTGGTTTTTAGAAAAAAAATATTTATTTTTTAAAACTTTGGTTAAAATTTACCAACTTTTAGGGTTAATTTTTTTTTTTTTTTAAAAGCCAAGGATAAGTAGGTGAACCTTAGGAGTGGGTGAATTTTAACCATAGTTAAGGAGTATATAACCGTAGAGAATTTCAAGTCTACTATAGATGAGTATGGGGTAGTATGGTAATAAGAAACATTCAATGGGATTTTTTTCTTATATACATGATTATGATAATGGCAATTTTGGAATATAGAAAAAAATAGTCTAAGAGGAGCATTCTCAATAATAGAGTACTAGCGGGTGGCACGTGCGATGCACGTGAGAGCGAGGGGAAGGAGTTAACGACACCCAATTGAACTCGCTAGTGGCACGTGCAATGCACGTGAGAGCGAGGAGGAGTTAACCACAGTTAATAGGAATTAAAAGGGGCATGTGTTAACCCAAGGGTGTGATTGAACTCTCCTCGAGGTCAATCGCGATTGACTGTGATTCTAAATAGATAGATGACAAGGGGTAGTTTAAGAATTAAAGTAAATCATTAAATCAAAGGCAAGGTTAGTTTGGGAATTAAAATAAAACATTAAATCAATGTTTTGTTTTTATATAAGGGTAATTTTGGAATTTCAGAAAAATCATCTACGCATGCCTCTTGCATTATAATAGTAAAGATAATAGATTGATAGAAGTCAAAGGATATCTTTGTAATTAACACAAATATCAATTAACGTTTTGAACAAATTAATTCTCTTTATATTATTAGAAATAAGAAGGAGAAGAAGGCGAGATAAGATAAGAGCAAATGATAGTTTTAGAATTATACCTAGGGGTCGGTGAATCTTAATCACAGTTGGAGTCCCGTTACTCCCTTGAGGTTCCTCTGTGTCTTTTTTGACACCCCTTAACTGTGGTTAAGATTCATCTACTCCTAGAGTTCACCCACCTATAATTGGTTTTCAAAAAAAAAATTATTAATTTAAACACTAAATTTAAAATTCACTAAATCATATGGTTAAATTTTTTTCAAAAATCCAAGGAAAAGTGGGTAAACCTTAGGGGTGGGTGAATCTTAACCACAGTTAAAAAATATTAGAAGGGACACATAACAATCTCAATGGCATAACCTAACGGTTATAACTATAGAGAATTTCAAGCCTAATCGATAGATGCAGGAGGGGTAGTATGAGAATTAAGCAAACATTCAATTAAGTTTGCCTTATATAATAATTATGATACGAGTGGTTTAAGAATCTTAAAAAATTTCATCTACGTTTTCAACGTCTCATCATATGTAAAATAAGAAGGAGAAGAAAATGAGATAAGAGCAAATGGTAGTTTTAGAATTACAAAAGATTCAATCAATGCATGAGAAATTCGGATGAGAGATAAGAGCAAATGATAGTTTGGAAATTACAAAAGATTCGATCAATGTTTTTGTGGGGGGAAAAATACCGGACGGACACGCGTCAGCAGCAGCTACTTCCACGTCCTGGTTTACTGGTAGAAGGTTGGAGCGAAGGGTGTGGCACCCTGACCTGTACTCCGATGGTAAAGTCAGTAGGGGTAGAAGATGGTGAACAGTAAGCACAAGAACAAACACTGAAAAATACTCAAGGCACTAGGAGCACTGAACACGTATTCTCGGATCTGGGTTCATGATCAAGTGTCCTGTGCACTAAAAATCACGGGGTTTTTATAGGGCAAGGTTGGTATGGCCATCGATGACCATAGATGGCCATAGGTGTCCACACCACGTGTCTTAGCACTCATTGCCAAATATCTGAGATATATCTCCCGTCGGTTGCATTACACGTGAGAGCCTCCTCCAAGTCCAATCGGACGGGATCGGACGGTACGCAGAAGTGACCAGCATTAAATGCCAAGACAGTGCTTTCGGCACGAAACGGCGAGTTCGGCACACTTGTCGGAATTATGGATCGCCTCCTGATCACTTCCTCCTACGAGTCGGTCTCGTTGTTGACCCAAGCTCGGTTACGGCGTAGATGCCTCAAAGCACAGCACGACCTCGTTGTCGGTGAGACAACGGTCTCGTTGTTGGTGAGACAACGGTCTCGTTGTTCGCGCAACGACAACGACGTTGTCAAGAGCACAACGTTCACGTTGTGCTTTAGACAACGAGCACGTCGTCAAAGTCACAACGGAAACGTTGTTCTGCAAGAGAACAAAGACGTCGTAATGCGCACAACGGGATCGTTGTGCATCGGACAACGTGTGACCCCGATATTTTAAGCACGTGACCCCAACTCGTGAACACGTGTCACTTTCGTGAACAAAACGACAAAAACGAGCTCGTCCCACAACGCTGAGCTGGTTTACGAATTTTACCCGTTACAATTTGCCCCTTTATGATGCTTGGAACGTAGTTCGAGGCGTCATAAACGAACAAAAAGGGTCATACCTGGCACCACTCCGGAAGGCGAAACGTTGCGTGCTCTAAACGCTTACTAAGAAGGTCGACCGTTCACGCCAGCTGGTCACGCGTGCGAACCGTCGCGTCTCTTCAATGCGGACAGGCTGTCATCATCACCGATTTAAATTTCGAGAATGCTTTAATGACCCTGACATTTGTAATACTCAGTGAAAGGACGATCTTGCCACTGTTCTTAATTCCGTCGATACAGGTGTACGCCTCAGATGAAGGGTAGTGGTGTACTTTCGCAAGCCAGAGACGTCTATAAAATCCCATCGAATCCTCTCTCTCTCCCACCCTGTTTCATCAAGCACTGTTACTCTGTCGAATCTTCTTCTTGCCCGAAAGTTCATCTTCCTCAAGCTCTTCAACGATCTTTCTGAGTTTTTCAGTTCGGTACGCCCTTCACCCCTATCTCTTATTCTCTCTTACTGTTTTTCCATTTCTCTCTTCTTCGGTTCCCAGTGTGGTTTTGCTCTGCGCATACTCTTTTGTTCTTGTCCCTCTTTCCGATTTCTCCTTACCACCATGGCTGCCAATGTCCCCGTAGAACCTGCTAGGATAGAGGGAGTTAGAGGCCCTTCTGATGACGAGGCCAGTTGCACAGGTAGCGCACCTCATGGTGCCTACATTGAAAAATCTTCAGTTCTGCGCCAATACCAGTTGGCGCATCTGAACCGTTACAGGGAACGTTTCGACTTCCCTGCCGATGTCAATCTCCATTTCATGCGAGATGATGCCATCATAGACAGGCGCTCTGCCTGTACCGTTGTCTATCTCTCCCAGCTCGAGGCTGGCCTTCGCTTCCCTCTTCACCCTATCTTGGATGAAGTTCTGTCCACCTTGCAACTTGCACCGGGGCAAATGCACCCGGGCTTCCACAAATACATGTCCATGATGATCAAATTCATCAAGGACGGGTACCCCATAGAGGCTAGGCATCTATTCCACTTCTGTCATGCCGTCAGATGCCGAGGCAATGACGACGGTCTGTATTCCTATTTTTCGTGGAACAAGAAACCCTACTGTCCAGAGCTCGTCTCGGGCATCCTTGACAGAGAAAGGAAATGGAAAGCCACTCCATTCGTTGTCTCTGGCGGCTGGAAGGCAGAGAATTCCTCGGTCCCCAACGTCTTCCGAGTGGAAGCAGGTATACCACTAGTCATCCGTTGTCCGTTGTGCGCCATTGTCCTGACTACGCTCTCGTTGTACGCTGTATCTTCTCGTCCTGCTAACTTCTTCGTTGTACTCATTTTGCTTTCTCTTGTGTGCAGTGGACCCAAAGAAATTTCCATACAAGAAGTTGACCTCAGAAGAACAAGAACTTCTTACTGGTATCCGCCGTGCTCGAGGCGGGGAATACATTAGGTGAAAACCACTCGAGCTCGTCAGGCGGGCCTCCTCCAGTAACCCAGCAACTACTCAACAACAACCACAACAACAGCAACAGGGCGCCTCCCCCTCCGTACCTTCACCGTTCCCTCACCTACCCGAAGAAGAGGAAGAAGCAATGGCCGACTCAAACCTACCACCGCTAAGCAGGAAGCCGAGGTCTGCTCGCCCTGCAGTCCAGCCGCCTCCACCGCCATCATTGCCGAAGAAGAAGAAGAACCATTCTTCCAAGGGTACAACGCCTGCTGACCCGAAGAGAAAGATGGCCGCCCCGGCCGAGCACGAGGCCAGGAAGAAGGCCAAGGCGGACAAACGCCTGGAAAAAGAGGTCGTGGTCATTGCTGCTCCTCCTCCAACAAGTCCAGGAGCCGAGGCGACAACGGCAGTGCCCGAGGTTAGCTCAGCGCCTGCCCCTTCTCGAGCTGCTGCTGCCCCAGCCGGTACGAGCTCCGCTGTCGTTGCCTTGGCTGCGACGGAAACTGGCACGACAAGTCTCCCGGCCAGTATGCTGCCGACCTCCGCTCCGGACTGGTCACCCGACTTCACTCGGTTCGGAGTGCCGACCATGATTGAATCGGCGAAGAGCTCGGGGACGGTTGCCCGAGCTCTAACTTATGCGATGAGGCTTCCCCGGGACATCGCTGAGGTTGGCCAACTCCACTTAGCCGACCTGTCCTACGCCGCCTGTCAGTCCGTGGCAACAGTAAGCTTTCCCTCCCTCGTCTTCTACCTCAATTGTTTTGAAATACTACTTCTTGTTGTGCTAACGCCCAGACATCTCTTTGCAGATGAACGCGCTCGTGCAAGAGCTTTGCGATCGCAGCCAGGAAAAATACACTCAGCTGCGAGACGGGATCAACTACTGGAGAGACAGGACGGAGACGCTGGAGAAGACTCTTGTCGAGGAGAGACTCAAGGCAGACTTCGATCTGTCTCAAGCCAAGGCTGAAACGACTCGTGCTGAAGTAAGGTTAGGCACTGCCACCAAGGTTAGGGAAAAGGCCGAAGCTGAGGCACGAGCAGCAAAGGAGGCCGAAAGGAAGGCCAAGCAAGAGACAGAGAATGCTGTTGTACGCATCAGCGAGTTGGAGCATGTCTCCCAAGCTTTGGGTAGACAACTGGAGGAAATTGAGGCAGCCAGGTCGGCACTGGCGGAGGAGCTCGAGGAGGCCAAGAAAATTCAGGAGGACACCGAGAGGTCCGTGACCCTGAGACTGCAGCAGCACTACCAGTCTCAGCTGGACACGCTCTTGGATGAAGATCGTGCTGAGACCGAGAAAGAGGTTCTCGACTCGCTTCGCCAGCAAGGCCGCCTGAAGGAAGACAATGAAGAGGACGCCACCACGTTCTCCGAGCTCCCTAGCAAGGAATTGATCGAGCTCGACAACGAGCCCGAGGTACAAGGCGTCGAGCTGCCTCACTTTCTTGAAGGTCCTGCACTCCTCCCTACCGAGCCATACTCCGAGCTTGCTGCCCCAGAGCTTCTTCCTGCTGCCGATGAAATTACTCCGGTGGAAGCCCCTATTGCTGAAGCCGTTGCTGAAGCCTCTACTCCTGCGCCTGCTACAACGGCAACAGAGCCTGACCTTGAGCTCGTCTGACCTGCTGCCCCTCCGATCTCCTGCTCCTCTGATCCCTTGCCCCTGTCTATGCTTCTGCTTCTCTCCCTTGTTGATGTAAATTCTCTTTTTTTTTTTTTTTTTTTTTTCTCCTATGGGAGGTTATCACTGAAATAGGTTTTTGATATGAATGGATCACTCTTCTTTGCCAAGTTTGCACTTCTTTTCACCTCGTAACATAGTATAACGCATGCACACAGAATAAGAAAGAACACATCATGAGTAATTGAATGATTTTTTTTTTTTTTTTTAAAATCAAAACACTACGAGCAGAACACTATGAGTAGAGCGCTACGATTAAAGCACAACGAACAAGCACTACTAGTAGAGCACTTCGATTAAGTACTTCGATCAGAGCACCACGAGTTACCACTACGGATAAAGCACTACGATCGTTCACTACGAGCAAAGCACTACGATCGTTCACCATGACCAAAGCACTACGATCGTTCACCATGAGCAAAGCACTATGATCGTTCACTACGAGCAAAGCACTACGATCGTTCACCATGAGCAAAGCACTATGATCGTTCACTACGAGCAAAGCACTATGATCGTTCACCATGAGCAAAGCACTACGATCGTTCACCATGAGCAAAGCACTATGATCGTTCACTACGAGCAAAACACTATGATCGTTCACCATGAGCAAAGCACTATGAAAAACTACTTACGAACAAGCATTGCGAGCAAGCACTGATCCAGACACATCATTCGCGCGATTCACTGTGAATGCAATCTGACAAATAAAATTCATGAGACGAACGCAACGTGACTCAGTTCCGAAACACATGCTCAGAGGATGTCATTAGGTTAAGCCACTAGATTTGCTCAGATGACATCCTTATATAAGCCACTCGTGTTCGTTGTGAGTACGTTGTTCAGTCAAAAACTTTATTTGAATTACTTGCAAAACATTCACAATATTGCACTGATGAACTAGATAGTGAACAATGTAAACAATGATCGAGCACACAACGAGCAGGCACATAATATAGCGAATCACATGTTGAAATATGAGCATTATGATTATGTAAGATCACTGAAAAAAACTTGTAAGCACAACGATGCATGTAAACAGCACATCTCAGATTCTATTGAAAGAATTGCCTCAGATTCATGATGTTCCAAGATTTTGAGATGAGGTTACCTTGCAAGTCTTTCAAGTAGCAGACTCCAGGACTCCCCAATCGTTCTACGATATAGGGCCCTTCCCAGTTTGGTCCCAACTTGCCACTGTTAAGCTCTCTCGTATTCTGGAACACTCTTCGGAGGACGAGATCACCGACCTGTAGCACTCTCCGTTGTACTTTCTTGTTGTAGGCTTTCCTCAATCGCTGCTGGTACCTCCTCATCTGAATGTTGGCATCTTCTCGCTTCTCTTCTAGCAGGTCAAGATGAATAGCCATGAGTACTGTGTTCTGATCTTTCTCTTCATCCTTCTTCTTGCTGTGCCAAGAACGCACTGTAGGCAAACTGATCTCTGTAGGGATGACAGCCTCCATGCCATACGCTAGAGAGAAAGGAGTTTCATTGGTAGGACTCCTTGGAGTCGTTCTGTACCCCCACAAAACGTTGTGCAGCTCGGTGGTCCACTTCCCCTTCGAATCTTCCAATCTTCTCTTCAAGGCATTGAGAATGTTCTTGTTGGCTGCCTCGGCCAATCCATTCCCTTGAGGATAATAAGGGGAAGAGAAGACGTGCTTGATCTTCAGCTCGCTGCAAAAGTCGGCAATCAGCCGTATTGAGAACTGTTTCCCGTTGTCAGTAACGATAGACTGCGGTATGCCAAATCTACAGATGATGTGCTCCCACAAGAATTTCTTCACCTCTTGTTCTCTGATACGTGCAAGGGGAACGGCTTCAATCCACCGCGAGAAGTAGTCAGTTGCCACCAAAAGGAAGATCAGATTCCCTGGAGCCCTCGGGAAAGGTCCCACGATGTCAAGTCCCCACCGCGCAAATGGCCAAGGTTGGGATACAGTGCTGAGCTCTTGACCTGGAGCATGAATCAAGCGAGCAAACCGCTGGCACTGGCTGCACCTCTTCACGTACTTCTGAGCATCGGCCTGCATATAAGGCCAAAAGTAGCCTTGCCCCAGAGCTCGATGGGCAATGGTTCTCCCGCCCGAATGAATGCCACATATACCTTCATGTAGCTCAGCAAGTATCTTCTCCACGTCTACAGGATGAACACACTTCAGCAAGGGACCACCAAAAGATTTCCTGAACAATTCTCCTTGCACCAAGGTATAACGAGATGCCTTAAACTGAATGCGTCTTGACTCCTTCACACTGATAGGGAGAACTCCGTCCTTCAGATAAGCCACCAACCCTGTCATCCAGCTCGGGACTGGATTGACAAAGAACACTTCTCGCTGTGCCTGAAGAGCTATTGAAGGATACTCTTGAAACTCCATCAGAATAGCCCTGGGCTCGCCAGCCTGCACCATGGAAGCTAGATATGCCAAAGCATCAGCATGCCTGTTCTCATCCCTCCGGGTGTGCCTAATCTCCACAACGGCGAATGTTTCACACAACGAACGAACGAGAGTAGCATACTGCTTCATCCGATCGTCCTTGCATTCATAAACACCATTCACCTGATTCACCACGAGCTGTGAATCACAAAACACTCTCAACGTGGAGATCTGCAGCTCCCGTGCGCTCTCCAACCCAAGGAGTAAGGCTTCGTACTCAGCTTCGTTGTTGGAGGCAGTGAACCCAAGACGCGACATTTTCTACACCTTGATGTTGTCCGGACTTACAAGCACAACGCCCAGTCCTGAGCCACTGAAATTGGAAGATCCGTCCACGTATAACAGCCAACCGCTCCATTCCGACGACTCGGCCCCTTCCACAACGGCATCTTCGTTGTCAACCTCAATTGGGAGCTCCCGTAGATTAACAATCACATCCTCTGCCTCCTCCTCCACAGGAAAGTCAGAAAGGAACCCCGCCATCGCTTGCCCCTTCTCTGAACTCCTGGCTCGATACTGGATATCGAACTCACTCAGAGCTACCGCCCACTTTGACATCCTTCCTGCCAGCTCGGGTCGTCCCAGCACGACTTTCAAAGGATACGTTGTGATGACAACGACAGAATGAGCATGGAAGTACGGACGAAGCTTCTCTGCGGAAAAGACAAGAGCCAGACACACCTTCTCGAGCTTGCTATAGTTGCACTCTGCTTTGAGAAAGGTCTTGCTGATGAAGTAGACAGGCTTCTCCACGCCATCACAGCTCCTCACCAGGACGGAACCAAGGGCTTGCTCTGAAACAGACAAATAGAGATATAAGATTTCACCTGGCTCTGGCACCGAGAGGATAGGAGCTGACCCTAAATATTCTTTCAAGGCAAGGAAAGCTCGGGAACACTCTGGGGTCCACGCAAAAATGGAGTCCTTCCTCAACAGCTCGAACAGAGGCTTGCAACAATCGGATGACTTGGAGATAAATCGGTTGAGCGCAGCAATCCGGCCTGTCAGCTTCTGGATCTCCTTCTTCGACTTAGGCTCTGGCATGTCCAGTAAAGCACGGATTTGAGCTGGATTAGCCTCAATCCCCCGCTGACTCACAAGATAACCCAAAAATTTCCCCGAGGTGACTCCAAAGGTGCACTTCTCTGGGTTGATCTTCAGATTGAAAGATCGCAGCACAGAGAAAGGTTCAGCAAGGTCTGCCACAAGAGCACCTCGTACTCGACTCTTCACAACGATATCGTCGATGTACACTTCAACCGTCTTGCCAAGGAGTGACCCGAACATGAGATTCATCAGACGTTGATAGGTGGCACCTGCATTCTTTAAGCCAAAAGGCATCACCCGATAACAGAACAAACCTCGCTCTGTTATGAAGGTGGTCTTCTCTCGATCTGCTTCCGCCAGTAGGATCTGGTTATAGCCCGAATAACCATCCATGAAGGATAACATCTCGTGGCCGGCAGTGGCATTGATGAGCCTGTCTATCCTTGGCATGGGAAAAAAGTCCTTGGGGCACGCCTTGTTGACCCCAGTAAAGTCAATGCAGACTCTCACCTTCCCGTTCTTCTTAGGTACCGCCACAACATTGGCTATCCAGTCAGGATACTGCACCTCCTGAATGAACCCGAACTGGATCAGCTTGTCAATCTCCTCATTCACTGCATCATGATAAGCTGGAGCAAGCCTCCGAGGTTTCTGCTTCACTGGAGGGATGGCAGGATCAGCATTGAGGTGGTGGCAGATAACACCCGGATCGATGTCAGTCATGTCTTTGTGAGACCATGCAAAGACATCAAGATTCTGCCTAAGAAAACTCAGCAACTCGAGCTCCTCCTCCGTTGTCAAGCTCGTCCCGACCTGCAACACCTTTGGCTCTTCTTCCGTTCCCAAATTGACGGCTTTCGTAGGCTCAACGGAAGGTCTGCACAACGATGCCTCCGAGCTCTCTTTCACAACGGGAACGACCTGTAACTGCTACGAAGGCACAACGGAAGCTGGAAAATCGCACTTCTGCGAAGCCAACTGATCACCTCGGATCTCCCGAGGCCCGTCCTGCATTGGATACTTCAACACCTGGTAGTACGAGGACGGGACAGCCTTCATCTCATGGGTCCACCAGCGACCCAAGATGACATTGTATGGTGATGGCGCATCCAGAACAGAAAACCTGGTCAGGAGGACAACGGGTCCAGCCACAACGGGCAAGACAACGTCGCCTACAGGCTTCATCGAGCTGCCATCAAATCCATACAAGGGAGTCTGAGCAGGGATGAGGACGGAAGGATCCAGCTTCATCTGAGTGAAAGCATGAAGGTACAAAATGTCCGCTCCACTCCCCGAATCCACGAGCACTCTCTTGATGTCGAAGTCTCCTATTCTCATGGTGAGAACAAGAGCATCATAGTGAGGTTGGATCACTCCTGCCAGATCACGATCAGCGAAGGTGAGTGCCTGCTCAATGCTCCTGCTAGGCACTTGCACCTGGCACACTGCGGCCTCGTGAGACAGCTTTCTGGCCTTCGCCCTGAAGTTCCTCTCCACATCAGCTTCAGGCGTTTGCACGCGGCAAATGACATTGATCGTGCCCAAAGAAGCTCCTCCACTGGTACTGGGATTGTTGGCGGGTTCTCTTCCACGAGATTGGGACATCGGCTCCCTGGTACGCTCCGCACCGCCGTTGTCAGGAGCGAGATACTCTCCCAAGTACCCCTCCTGAACAAGCCTCTCTAAGTATTCCCTCAGAATACGGCATCGGTTGGTGAGGTGACCACGACACTTGTGATAATGACAGTACTCATGCACCCGTGGTCCCGATGTGATATCCGGTACCGCCCTCGCCGGCCACTCAAAGTATGGCTGATCCTCCATTGACTTCATGATGGTCGCCGGACTGACTGTGAAATTGATGCGTGGGGCTCGATCTGCAAAAGATCGCCTCTCACTAGGCTGCACGCCTCTCTCGTGCTGTACTTGAGGCTGCACCTGGCGTGGCTGATACTGTTGCCTCGCCTGCTGGTCATTAGGACGTCTCTCCATCCTGCTCTGATACTGGTTTAAATTTCTCTCCAGCGGGCGCCGATCCGGCTGATCCCGCTGGGTCACATACACAACTTTCTCTTTCCGCTTCCTTGGTGGCGAGTCCTCAGATGATGAAGACTCGTGCTGCTGCTTCTTCTCCTTCCTCTTCGATGATCGGTGTGCCCTCTCCACGACATCCACCGCTCTCACCCTGGGCTTTGGTGCTGACACAACGGATACGTCCTCCTCGTACCTCCCGTACTTGGTGGCACGTACCATCAACTCGTCCATCTTGACAGAATAGTCAAGAGCTAAGGACTTGTAGAGCTCAGAATGCTTGGGGATAGCATTCTTGAAAGCGGCGATGCAGCTTGCTTCGTCAACCTTGTCAATATCGTGGACTTCATCGGTGAAACGCGAAATGAAGTCCTTCAAGGATTCGGCCGGCTTCATCCTCAAAGAGAAGAGAGTATCTGCACCTGCCTTCTTCTTCTTATTGATGATGAAGCGATCAATAAAGGCCGACCTGAGCTCTGAGAAGTTGCTGATGGAGCCAGGAGGTAGGTTCCGAAACCACTTCGATGCTGCTGCCGACAGGCTGTTAGGGAAAGCCTTACAATAAAGATCATCATCTGGGTTGCGAATAGCCATCGCATGCTTGAAATCAAACAAATGCTCCTCCGGATCTGTCTTTCCAGTATACATGGAGAAGGTCGGAGTTATGAACTTGGAAGAAGTATAAGACTGGTTGATAGCATCCGTGAAAGGAGAGTTCTCAACGTTCTCCTTTGCTGACTGAGCAAAGTGGTCAGGAACCCCTCCTTTCATGCTCTTAACGCGAGCACCGATTAAAGCCTCCACCTCCTTGGCTGTTACCCAAGTCTTCTGGGTGTCTGCACCTCCGGTACCCACTCTCGGGTCCTCTCTACCTGCTCCTTCTCTGAAATCCACACGATCCGAAGGGATGCTCTGCTCTGCCCGAACCTGAGGCTGCCTTACATCCCCTTCAGTAGGAAGAAGCACAAACCTGGTCTCACGGTTCTCCGGGGCAGAAGGAGAAGAAGAGAAGTCGAACTGACGTCTCAAGGAAGGCCTCTGCAGTGGCACCTCCTCCACCTCGAGCCTGCTATGCTCGAATGCCTCCAGCCTCGCTTGCATCAACTGTTGCTGCCTAGTGATTTGATCCAGAACAGACTGCTGCAGTTGCAGCATCGCCAAGACGCGATCTGAAACAGAGAGTTCAGCAGGGGAAGGTACGGTCCTTTCTGGTTGTCCAGACGGAGGACTGGCTCCAGGAATGTGCACGACAGAGGGTATGAAAGAAGTGGAATGAGGGGCTTGATCCTCATGCCCGAATACTTCTGACTGATCAGTCATGATCGCAGAGAGCAAAAGGGGGGGTCCGTTTATTATTTCCCACAGACGGCGCCAATTTTGTGGGGGGAAAAATACCTGACGGACACGCGTCAGCAGCAGCTACTTCCACGTCCTGGTTTACTGGTAGAAGGTTGGAGCGAAGGGTGTGGCACCCTGACCTGTACTCCGATGGTAAAGTCAGTAGGGGTAGAAGATGGTGAACAGTAAGCACAAGAACAAACACTGAAAAATACTCAAGGCACTAGGAGCACTGAACACGTATTCTCGGATCTGGGTTCATGATCAAGTGTCCTGTGCACTAAAAATCACGGGGTTTTTATAGGGCAAGGTTGGTATGGCCATCGATGACCATAGATGGCCATAGGTGTCCACACCACGTGTCTTAGCACTCATTGCCAAATATCTGAGATATATCTCCCGTCGGTTGCATTACACGTGAGAGCCTCCTCCAAGTCCAATCGGATGGGATCGGACGGTACACAGAAGTGACCAGCATTAAATGCCAAGACAGTGCTTTCGGCACGAAACGGCGAGTTCGGCACACTTGTCGGAATTATGGATCGCCTCCTGATCACTTCCTCCTACGAGTCGGTCTCGTTGTTGACCCAAGCTCGGTTACGGCGTAGATGCCTCAAAGCACAGCACGACCTCGTTGTCGGTGAGACAACGGTCTCGTTGTTGGTGAGACAACGGTCTCGTTGTTCGCGCAACGACAACGACGTTGTCAAGAGCACAACGTTCACGTTGTGCTTTAGACAACGAGCACGTCGTCAAAGTCACAATGGAAACGTTGTTCTGCAAGAGAACAAAGACGTCGTAATGCGCACAACGGGATCGTTGTGCATCGGACAACGTGTGACCCCGATATTTTAAGCACGTGACCCCAACTCGTGAACACGTGTCACTTTCGTGAACAAAACGACAAAAACGAGCTCGTCCCACAACGCTGAGCTGGTTTACGAATTTTACCCGTTACAGTTTTGAACATGATTTATAATTGGACTTTGCTAGTGAGACCCTTTAGGGCCGAGACCACCCCAAGCCCCTGCATGATATGCATGAGATTCAAACAACATAAATAGATTGAACAAAAGTTTGAGTTCCTTGCATATCATGCATGATCTCGGAGTGGTCTCGGCTCTAAGGGTCACAAAAGCATTATCATCCCTCTTTAAACTAGTATAAAGAGAGTGATTCTTTACGGACCTTTATCGGATCGATCACGTCCGGTTCTGCAACGCCTTGGATATGGGTGCTCCTTCCCTCCTAGGATAGGTCGTGCCAGTTCTTCCTTGCTGTCTGGATCTCCAAGGTCGTTATACTTGTCGTAATCGTACATCCTCTCAAAGGTCTTCCTTTCTCCCACGCCAGTGCCGCGAAGAATTTCGAGCTCCTTTTCCCTCAGCCTCTTTAACCCATCCAGGGTATCTGATGGCAAATAGGACTGCTCCACACACACAAATAGACACAAAATCCGTCTGGTGACCATCGATTCAGGCTATATATAATTATTGTTGCAAGGGTTGCATTCACATGCAGCCCATATGAGCTCTTCATGCTATTTCATTTTCAAAGATTACCCATTTAGGAGTTCACCTTAAACATCTAGGAGGCCTCCTTCAACGAACATGCAAGATTATTGGCTGGCAATGTAGCTTTACTTGCTGTTACTTTCATATCTATATCAGTGTTACAGGAGGATCTGGTTTGTGCTATTGGTTCAGAAGACTGACTTACACTACTAAAGTATGCGGTCAATTCATGCCCATTAAGGGGTTAAAAAATTATAACCTTGGATTTTAGAAAATAATATTTATAAAAAATTAACCTTAGGGTTAAAAAAATTATAACCCTAAGGTTAATTTTTTAAAGGAGAATTTTTAAAAACCAAGGTGAGATTGTTGAATCTTAAGGGTTAGCGAATCTTAACCACAGTTAATAGGGGTTAAAAAAAACATGTGTTGACCTATGGGTGCGATTGAACTCTACCTAAGGTTGTGTTTGGTTACATGGAAAATGGGATGGAAATAACTTCCCTCTATTTTGAGGGGAAACCTTTTCTTTATATATGATGGAAAACATTTACATTTGAGAAAACTTTTATAGAAAAGCTTTGTTTTCCAACACGTCAAACACGAAAAAATAAAATTTTTTTCTAGAAATCATTTTCATGGTCTGTTTTCCTTGCAAACAAATATAACCTAAGTTCAAACATGATTGGTTGTGATTCGAATTCGTTAAAGAAATGTATTGAGTTGGGCTTTAAGACACCTGAGAGGCAATTGAAGGTCAGTAATTGGAAAAAGGTTGAGCCGTTGACGATATATATAAGAATTTTGGCATGGTGTTGGCTTGTTG
This sequence comes from Tetracentron sinense, assembly GCA_015143295.1. Taxonomy (NCBI): domain Eukaryota; kingdom Viridiplantae; phylum Streptophyta; class Magnoliopsida; order Trochodendrales; family Trochodendraceae; genus Tetracentron; species Tetracentron sinense. The sequence goes on from JABCRI010000539.1 coordinate 29,314, forward strand.
ACTGTATTATTTATCTTTAGGCTTCATAGGTACTAGCTTGCAAGAAGGTAACTTATCTTGTCTAATGGAACCACATAGCTGAAGTAAGTCAAATCAAACTCAAAGGTGCCTTGGAGTGTTGGACAGCCACGCCAATATTGGATTCGTTGTTGAGCGCAAATATTATTCATTGGGTAATGATTTCACAATTTTTGTAATATCAAGTCGAAAGAACTCTGATTTTGGATTCGTTTGAGCTAGTGTGTTTCTAGAGATGTAGGAAACACAACAGAGAATCAGTTTAAAAAATCACGTGAGCACATATACGCAATTGTAACAATTACCAATGAGCGGTCAAAATTTTGAAACTCATTCTTTATGTTATCTGTTGATTATTTGTGATATTATATGTTGTGTTCATATATGATTCTTATGATTAGATAAAGTGCACTGCCTATGATATGTTTGACACAAGTACAAAACTTAAGGTGTTCAAGTAATATAATTAAGAACATTGGTTTAAAAAGCTAGATGCTTTTATCCATATTGATTGATGATCCACTAGAAATCTTACCTTTCAAAAAAAAAAAAAGTGTAGTGCTTCCAAAATAAAGCAATTTGACTCTTAAATTTATGAATGATAACCATGTTGGTGGAAACATATGAATGAAATAACCTCATACTTTGGTAGAAAATTACTATAAAGATATAAGTTGAAATCTATAATATGAAATAATAGTCATATGATTAGAAAGTAAGCATGATGGACAAGTCCATGCATGAAATTACTTCATGACTTAATTATCAGAATGCAAGTATGAAGAGTGAACCCGTTAGTTTAATGTGAAAAAAATCTCATACCTTGATAATAAAAGTGTGATAGAAAATCACATGTGTGCGTTAAAAAATCTCATGACTTAATACACATATGACAAATTAACCTGTCATATAGTGTGAAAAAGGCCTCACAAATTAATGATCAAAATATGTAAGTACGAATGTCAAAATTATTAATAATGAGATGACATCGATAGAAAAGTACTTTGGGAGAACTCGCAAGTTAGTGTGAAAAAACTAAATGACTTAGTGATAAAAAAGCATATTAGGAGAATCCGTAGGTTAGCATAGAAAAACCAAATTGCTTATTGGTTAACCCTTGTATGCCAAAATCATAAATGTATGATAAAATATGTTCTTAAAGGAAAACTCCAAATAGTAGGAGCAAACCTTATGAAATATTGATATTAATGACCATTGGAATTAAAAATATGAGTTAAGAGGGAAAATTTGCTAGGCAAGTATAACCCTACTTGATATATGGAAAGTATCATGTATGCGATATTGTGTCTGAGACAAATGATTTAGCTTATGTTGTAAGTCACGTAAGCAAATTCTAAGGTAACTCAGTAATGCCTTGTTGACAAGTGGTAAAGAGAATTGCGCGTTGTGTGAAAAAAAAAAACAAAAGCATTTTTGTCTTTATTATCAAGGCAACAACATTGAATTGTATAGATTCATTTTATTGGCTAGAGTGATGATCCGGAAAAAAAATTATAATTGAGATTTAATTGTATGATTTTACCATTCAAGAGGTGTTGTAAAACAACAAGAAATCATTTGGTTAAAACACTTCATTAATGAAATAAAGTTTGTAAAGACTGATAGATCCATGAGATATGTACTCCCAACAATCGAGCCGCTAGTGATATACTAATATAAGCATAACAATATGTCAAAGACTTAAAATGTTTATTGTTAAACCGTAAGCAAAAGAAAATGTCTGTGGGACATATTTATTAAATGGAGCTACGGTAAATGCTACACAAAATGCTTTTAAACTCTAGTGGGAGTATTGAAATTTATTGTTTGTAATAGCCTTTTACTCTATTAATTAAGAGCATTCCTAGCAGTCATTTTGGTGAGCCAGATAGCTAAAAAGTGCTAAATAATGCCCCCAGCAGCCTCACCAATTTGACATTTTCGGTTTGGTGAGTGTATAATACTCACCAACTTTGGTGAGTCACTGTACACTCACCAAAGTTAAATCTCTCTCTTTCCCTCCTTCTTTGTGGGCCCACACAAATAAAATAAATGTTTCTCTCTCCCTTTTTTTGTAAAAAAATTATGGAACGGATACAAATAATAAAATAATGAGAGTTTTGGTTTGGAGAGGCTGCTGGGAGTGTTTTAAAAATGTGGCTCACCAATATGACTTTTTATGAGTTTTGGCTATTTTGGTGAGTAAAATTTGGTGAGGCTGCTAGGAATGCTCTAAGAAGAGTTCTAAAATCTTTGACTATATTGAACGTAACGACAACCATAAAGCCATCGGTTAGGTGCAATTAACTCCCTAATGAAGAGGGATTATGGCTATATAAAATAGTGTGCGTACATAGAAGCAAGGGCGGAGCCAAGGGGCGGGTAGGGGCCATGGCCCCCCCAAATTTTTTTGAAAACCCTTCAAAGGGTGGTATTAAATAGTGGGGCCCTTGCATTTTTTTAAAAATATTATTAGTTCTTTGATGGAGCCAAATTTCACCAGATTTGGCAAATCGGGTTATCACCCTTAGAGGTCACCACTGTCTCCTTTGACACCCCTTAACCGTGGGTAAGGTTCACCCACCCATTTTTGGTTTTGTTTTTAATAGTAATTCTTTTTTAAAATTAAAAAACTGTTTTTAGAGTTTTTTTAATATGAAAAATAGTTTTTTAATTTTAAAATAGAATTAATATTAAAAAAAAAAAAAAAACCAAAAATGGGTGGATGAACCCTAGGGGTGGGTGAACCTTCCCCATGGTTAAAGGGTGTCAAAGGAGACACGTGGTGACTTTTAGGGCTCCCAACACTATAAATACTCCTTATATTCGTGAGTTGAGGGTTTCTAATGGTTTCTAAAGCTTTCTAAACTTAAAAGAGGGAGAAAGAAGGAGATTTTAAGAGATTTAAGAGGAGAGATCAAAGGTCTTGTAAGGAAAAATAACGAAAAGGCTTAGATCAATCTCATTCGCAAGCGCTTGATCGTAAAGAAGCGATCGGGAGAGGTAAATATAACTTTCTTCCTACCAATATGATGATTTTGACATAAACATTATGAAAGTGATGAATTTCAAGCAAGAACAAACAAGATTAAACAAACTTATGATGTTTCAATCTCTTATAGAATATATATATGATGTTTAGAGAATGTTTTAATTATGATTTTCTTATAAAAGATAGATATGATGTTTTGAGAATGTTTCATTATAATTTTATTATAGAAAATGGTTATGAGGTTATGGATGTTTGTTATGATTTCTATTGTGAATGATATTGATGATGTTAAAGATGTTCTTATGATTTTATTATTCATATTAACAAGGGGAAATTGAATGAAATTGTGGTGTATGTATGATGGAGAATGGAGGAAGTGATGATAATTTGATTTGATGAATGATTATGAGTTTATTTTGAAATTACGATGTGCTATAAAACTAGGGTTCTGTAAGATTAATTTTATTAAAATTAGGTATTGAAAATTAAGGCTTGATAAATAAAGTTGTTTCTTATTTTATTGTCGAAAACATGATAGACCTATTTTTATATAGATCAACTATGAGAAATTCTACATGTTTAAACTGGTGTATGATTGACAATTATAATTATTTCACTCACACTCATTCACGAAATTAAAGATGTACAAGTATGACAATAAGCAAGATAACAAGTATTATGCAAGTATACAAGAATACGAGCATGACTGTATGATTGAGTTTTGCACTGACCGAGTACCCACAAGCCTAAGATCAAGGTAAGACAAGCCGTATACACTGGATAATGTGTAGACAAGCCGTATACACCGGATAATGTGTAGACAAGCCGTATGCACCGGATAATGTGTAAACTATGTGGTACCACGGAAAGTAGGATATATGTTAATCTCTACCCAATATATGAGGTAGAGTTATTTTAATTTATTACACTTTGCATGTTGTTGGATACATTTACGAACAAGAAAAACAAGTAAGATAAACAAGAGAAACAAGTACAAGTGAGCACGTATATGAATTGAAATTGAATTATGTTTTCGCATTCTGAATTGTTTATATGTTTACATGTTATGTTAAATTCTAAATTATGTTTTATATTAAATATTGTTATATTATTAGGTAGGAGTTTATATATACGCGGGGTAACTTGTTACTCAACCAATGACTTTTGTTGTCGGCAGGTTCTAGGTTTGATATTTGTGCCTTAAGACTTTGGGAATAGAAAGAGTATGAGGAAGAGCCAGTAGATGATTACCCGACCATTTCCTGGAAATTAGAGTATTAATATTTATATTTTGAGTTAAGACATTATAACAGACTTAATTTTAGATTTATGATTAAATTAAATTGATAATTGGAAATCAGGATGGAAGATTGAAATTAATTATGTTGTTTTAATATTTATTGTAGACATTAGACTTGATCTTGATTTATTTAAAGAAAAATTTTCAGGTTTATGTTTTAGAATTACCTTAAATGCTTTATGATAGGAAAATAGAAAAGTGATGGTTAAGTCACGTGCCAAAGTCTCGCATTAACCTAGGTGGGATTTTGGGGTACGACAATGTGACTTTTAATGTCTTCGTTGATCACCATTATACCAAGAACCCGACAGTCGTGGGCTCACTAGCTTGTACATTTTTCGGACTGTAGTAGGGGTTACCCCTCTAGGATATATGTCAGGTTATATTAAGGGAGATCAATCCAACCCAAAGTGATGCACTTGGTTTAGAAGAACCTGTCACTTGGTTGGCACTCCGTTGTACATAGTTGGTGAGTTTGATAGTTTCCGATGTGGTCCACCATTAACCTTGGTAGACCAGACCCTATGTCTATAACACATCTTTTTCCATAGATTGGGGGGTTGCATGAGTGACCATATTGGTCAGAGAGCATCATAGCCATCTGATCAGCATTGCTTTGACTAGCTTTGGTCTTACGTGGATGATAGTTGAGGTGAAAGCACGAACCAATGCATAGCGCTAATGCAGATTTCGAAACTCACGCTGTCTGCACCTCTCACAATTCGTATCTTCCGTGAAAGCTTAACCGGTTACATAAGTATACCATTTTCAGTAAACAAGTGGCTTAAATAGAAAAAGTCCATCGATTTCCTAGCGTACCCATGGGTATGCTAATCACTGTTTTAATTTAAATTTAGAGAAATGCTAATGAGATGTTTAGGGTTGACCATTGAGACCGTGCATGTGGTGCACGGGGACTCAAATTTTTATTGAATCCAAATTTTTTTTTTTTTAATCTTTTTGAGTCCCATGCACCACTTGCACGGTCTTGGGTGGTCTCGCCCATAACGGTCACACTAACATTCCTCTTAAATTTAACATGCAAAATATTTGGTTCAAGAGAGAACTGGGCCTCCCACATACAGAAGCTTTCTTACAGGGTAATTTATAAATTACAAATATAAAAAAACAAATTTTTTTTTTGTTCACATGCACGGGGTATCTGTTAGTAGGTACGTATACCTATCATAAGGATTTCTCTTCAAACGCCACATGTGAAGAGAGTGAATTCTTAACCTTTTCAATAAGTTTCACTTTTAAAGAATGAAACACACCCCCTCTTTAGTACAATAAATTACAGGTCTACCACTTGGGTTTCTACACACTTTCCAAAAGACAAATATATCTCTCCTATAATTTTTAATTACAACATTCCAAAACATATTAGTCACAAGCCAGGGCTTTGTCCCAATGATAGTGTATCCCCTGCTTTAGGGGGGAGGTCCGGGGTTCAACTCCTGCGAGGGTGGGAGTCATTTATACTCTCCACCTGCCCACTAACCGAACAGATACTAACACCTAACCCGGCGTTGCGGCCTAAACGTATATCTTATACCAAAAAAAAAAAAAAAAAAAAAAAAAAAAAACATATTAGTCATCTTGTAATGTATATTTACATATGTTGTCACGCCCCGATTTCTAAATACTCACAACTCAGCCTATTATCTATGGTCTGGCCTGAGATCTAGAATTCGGGGGTGAGAGTTAATTAGTAATTAAATTTGGAATTGATGTTTTTGGCATATTAAAATTAGTTTTTATTTATGTATATATATATATATATATTTTTTTTTTTTCATACTTATAAGGAAATTAGACTCGATTGCCAATTTGAAAATATTTTCCTATATTGTACTTCAAATAAATTTTTGGTGAGAGAAATGGGATTAAATCCAAGTATTTAGTTGCTAGAATTTTATAGACTAACAAGACCAATGATACTAATGAATACTTTAAAAATTGGATTGTTACTCAAACTAAGTAGAACCATTTTTTTTTTAATTATTTTTTTTTATTCTTATAACTGATTGAACTTAGACCTTTGAAAATCACTATCTCAACTTTACAATATCTCTACTATGGTTCTTCGATTCAAAGAATTATGAGTACTCTACTACTGGAATTATAGACATCAACGAAATTCCAAATAGAAAAATGCAAAAATAAATATAAAATTTATCCTTTTTAGTCCCCATTTTTTTTTTTTGATAACTCCTTAATCAATAGGGAACTCCTTGAGATTTAATTTTTTGATTTAAATATAAAAAATGTTTTCCCGAATTGATCCAAAGCACAATAAATTTACAGCAAAGAAAACATATACTAATAATGAGATGAAATGAACTTCATTAAAATCCAACAATTCAAGTACTGCAACTATTCGTTAAATCATCATCTTATTACCCAATACATGTCAAACACAACAAAAATAAAAATAACAGTAATGAAAAGTCCTCTCTTTCTCCAGTCCAATCTTCATGAATCCTCAATTAAGCATCTGAAATTAATAATAAAGGGTGAGCAATGAAGCCCAGTAGGGAATACACTCTAATTCTTAAAAATTAACACGTAACAAGGAGCAAAATCATACATGCAATTAACAAAAATTTATATGTAAAGCATTAGGATAATAATATGAAAATTCAAAGCTTCCCGGCCGATTTCTAAAAACTCCTAGCCATCCCAAGCAAGGGATCTTCTCCGGAGGTTTTAGGGCCTTTCACCCAAGGACCCATGGTCCTAGCTTGCTCCTTTAGGGGCTCTCACCCAAGGACCCAATGCCCTTCGTTAATGCACCACATTACCATTCGATCTACTAAACACATAAATCAATGACTTTATATTCAAGCATTCAATCTATCATATGCATTTCTTACAATTTTTTTTATTTTATTTTTATTTTTTTTATATTTCATAACATGCATAAACACACCAAATAAAATAAAATAGATCTAGATCATGCTTTCAATGTCGTGCGTTAATTTAAAGAGAATAAAGGTGAACCTACCTTTGTTTTACTTCGGTGAATTTCTTCAATATTGATCTCTTCCTTCTTCAAGCTTGTTCTTCCGGTTGATCTTCCTCTAGATTACGTAACTAGGTGTTAATGTTATTTGCAAGAAAATTGACGAGAAGGATAAAATGACTAAATGAAATGAGAAGGGATTGAAAGAGGTAATAGTAGGTGTTCATAGTGCCCACGTTTTTGGGTTTCAAAGGTGTGGCAAGGCACTTTCTCATTGGTCTCTTTGACCACTTTCCCTCTTTCTCTCTCTAATAACTACTCAAAGCCCCTTTTTCTCTATCCTTGACATGTGTTGCAATCATAACCTTTCACCCATCATTTGAATCTCCTTATTCAACTACAAGGAACCATGTGTCCCTTGACCAAGTCTCCCACAATTTGAATTCAAATTAAATAAGAGAAAAAAATAGTTGAGATGTGCTCACAACCTAGGTGGCACCCTATCCAAAATCTATAAGATAAGGATGTCCTCAACAAATTTGGGTTTTGTTGGGCCCACTAAAATTTAATGATTAGGCCCTCACACAATAATTAATAATAAACAAAAAATTAAATAATAATAAATTAAATATAAGAAACATTAATTACCACAATTGCCACTAATACCACTAAAACATTGTGTTGTCTTGAATTTAGTCTATGAGCTTACTTGGGTCCATAATTAGGGTTAGGATATTACAACATACCCCCCTAAAAAAAAATTTTGTCCTCAAAATTTAAAGACATACCTTGATTGATGAATAAGTCTGGGTATCTACTGCAGATCTCGGACTCTAGCTCCCAGGTTGCCTCATTCACATCATGTCGTTGCCACAACACCTTAACCATAGGAATGGTCCTGGTGCGCATCACTTGTTCCTTGGTGTCTATGATCTGAATTGGTCTCACCTCATATGTTGCATCTTCTCGCAACTCCACTTCCTGCCATTCAACGATGTGTTTTGGATCTGGTACATACTTTCGCAACATGGACACGTGAAACACATCGTGTACTCCTGAAAATTGTGGCGGTAGAGCTAATTTATAAGCTACAACTCCTACTCTCTGGAGGATCTCGAAAGGTCCAATGAATCTTGGAGATAGCTTCCCCTTTTTGCCAAACCGAAATACACCCTTTCGTGGTGTTACTCGTAAAAACACATGGTCACCAACTTGGAATTCCAAAGGTCTTCTCCATCGATCAGCGTAGCTCTTTTGACGACTTTGTGCAGTGATTAGACGGTCTCGAATCAGACGAATCTTTTCGGTGGTTTCCTGAATCAACTCTGGTCCGAGTAATGCGCGGTCCCCAACTTCTGCCCAACAGATAGGAGATCTGCAAGGTCTCCCATATAGTGCTTCATATGGTGCAATTCCAATACTCGCTTGAAAACTGTTGTTGTAGGCAAACTCTACCAACGGTAAGTGTTCAACCCAGCTACCCTTGAAATCCAAAACACAAGCTCTCAACATGTCCTCCAAGATTTGAATAACTCTCTCAGATTGCCCGTCCGTCTGAGGATGAAATGCAGTACTGAAGCTAAGTTGTGTTCCTAAGGCTTTCTGTAAGCTCTGCCAGAATTGTGAAGTAAAGCGTGAATCTCTGTCAGATATGATCGATAACGGAACACCGTGCAATTTTACGATCTCTCGAATATACAGTCTACTTAAAGCATTTAAAGAATCAGTGGTCTTCATTGCCAGGAAATGAGCCGACTTGGTCAATCTATCTACTACTACCCAAACTGCATTCTCTCCTTTCTGAGTCCTCGGCAACCCAGTTACAAAATCCATAGTGATGTGCTCCCACTTCCATTCTGAAATAGGCAATGACTGCAACAATCCCGCAGGTCTCTGATGTTCTGCCTTCACTTGCTGACACGTAAGACATCTAGCCACGTACTCTGCAATATCCTTTTTCATTCCCTTCCACCAAAATTGACGCTTTAGATCTCTGTACATCTTAGTACTTCCTGGGTGGATGGTGTACTTCGAACGGTGAGCCTCACTAAGAATATCTTCTCTCAAATGAGGATCATTCGGTACCCATAGTCTCCCTAAAACTCTCAAACTGCCGTCTGAATGTACTACATAATCCTTAGATGTACTTCTTGATTCAATCTCTGTCCGTCCATCCTCCAACTCCCGGTTCTTCTGTTGTTCCTCAATCACTCTCTGAACTAGAGTCGATTGAGCTGTCAAGTTGAACACATAGGCCCCAGTATTATGCCTCCCCACATATATTTCAAAGTCCTCGATTGTTTCTAACATTTTTCGTTTTTGCAAAGCTAGTCTAGCCATTAGTCCTTGAGACTTTCTGCTCAAAGCATCTGCCACCACATTCGCCTTCCCCGGATGGTAATGTAGAGTGAAGTCATAGTCCTTTAGGAACTCTATCCACCTTCTCTGCCTCAAGTTCAACTCTTTCTGAGTGAATATATACTTTAAACTCTTGTGGTCAGAATATACTTCAAACCTTTCACCATAAAGGTAATGTCGCCAGATCTTCAAGGCAAACACAATCGCCGCCAACTCTAAATCATGAGTGGGATAATTTTGTTCATGATTCTTTAACTGACGAGAAGCATAGGCCACTACTTTATCTTGTTGCATTAGTACACACCCAAGACCCCTCAAAGATGCATCACTATAGATCACATATCCTTCTCCACTAGCCGGTACAATGAGAACTGGAGCAGAAGTAAGCCTATGTTTTAACTCCTGGAAGGCCTGCTCACATTCCTCGTTCCACTCAAACTTCACTCCCTTCTTGGTTAGGTGAGTCATGGGAGCTGCTAGGCGAGAAAAACTTTCCACAAATCTTCGATAATATCCTGCCAGTCCTAGAAAACTTCGAATCTCGAACACATTCTTCAGTCTCTCCCAGTTCATAACTGACTCAATCTTCGATGGGTCCACTGAGATGCCCTCCTCCGAAATTACATGACCCAGAAACTGCACTTTCGTCAGCCAAAAATCACACTTACTCCTCTTTGCATACAATTTGTGACTTCTTAAAGTCTGAAGTGCAATCCTTAGATGTTGATCATGTTCCTCCCGAGTCTTTGAATAGATCAAGATGTCATCCACGAACACTACTATAAACCGGTCCAAATACTGCTTGAACACCCGGTTCATTAAATCCATAAAAGCCGCGGGAGCATTGGTCAATCCAAAAGGCATAACTAGAAATTCAAAATGCCCATAGCGAGTGCGGAAAGCCGTCTTGGAAACATCCTCTTCCTTCACCCTCAATTGATAGTATCCCGATCGAAGATCAATCTTCGAAAAGAATCGAGATCCCTTCAATTGATCAAATAAGTCATCTATTCGCGGCAAAGGATATTTATTCTTTATGGTCATCCTATTCAACTGACGGTAGTCTATACATAGGCGGAGTGTATTGTCCTTCTTCTTCACAAATAAAACTGGTGCTCCCCAGGGTGAGGTGCTAGGCCGAATAAAACCCTTATTCTGAAGATCTTGGAGTTGCTCCTTCAGTTCTCGTAGCTCAACAGGTGCCATACGATAGGGTGCAATGGATATTGGGGCCGTGCCAGGCTGAACTTCGATTACAAATTCCAACTCTCTCCTTGGAGGCAAGCTAGGCAACTCATCCGGAAATACGTCAGGGAAATCCTGAACAATTGGGACAAAATCTGAAAAATTTTCTTCACTCTCTTCACCAACCACATGAGCTAAGAAACTTGAATACCCCACGTCTTTTGGTCGATGAATTCGGGGTTCGAACACTGGAAGTGGGGGAGAAACATTCTTATCACCAAAAAATTGAATCATTGGTCCTCCATGAATACGGAAAGAAACCCTCTTCCTGAAACAATCCATCGTAGCATGATAGGCTGCCAACCAATCCATGCCTAAGATTACATCATAATCAAACATTCCTAGGAGAACTAGATCAACCATAAAATCTTGGTCCCCTATTCGAATAGAACAAGACCGACATATTCTATCGGTCTCTACACTATTTCCTACTGGAGTAGCCACACACAAAGCTGATTCAAGGGATTCAAACTCCAGACCCAACACAGATGCAAAAGATGTTGATATGAAAGAATGTGAAGATCCCGGATCAAATAAAACTTTAGCCCAAGAATTATACACTAGAAAAGTACCTTCCACCACAGTATTCTGGGCTACGTTGTCCGGCTGGGCTAAAGCAAACACTCGACCCTGATCCCTGGGTCTCCGATTACCATCCTGTTGTTGTTGCTGAGGCCTTTGTTGAAATTGCTGCTGGGGTCTTTGCTGAAATTGTTGCTGAGGTGGTGGTGGCTGATAGGGTAGCCGTTGCTGCTGTTGTTGGGAATATTGTGGACGCATAGGCTGTTGGTGTTGAAATCCCTGCCGCTGCTGCATCTGCTGTGTACTTCCACGTGGACAGTCCTTCTTGATATGACCTTTCTGGCCACACCTATAACATGTCAAATCCTGACGTCCATTACGTTGGTCCCAAAGTCCTTGACCAAACTGTTGCTGTGGCTGAATGGTCCTTTGTCTCTTGTTTGGGTCATTTCTCTGTTGACCATCTCTCTGGTTTTTGTCCTGACTTCTCCAACCGTTGTCTCGAATTTTCTTGATGTCCTCTAGTTCTCCCTCAACTAGCAAGGCTCTCTCCACCATCTCAGAATACATGCGGATATTGACTGCAATGAGTTTCTCTCGAATAGATGGTCTCAAACCCTGTCGAAACTTCTTTGACTTTAGTTCCTCCGTCGCAACTAGGTGTGGTGCAAAACGAGACAGTTCTGCGAACTTTGCCTCATACTGGCTAACAGTCAGACCTTTCTGAATTAGGTCCAAAAATTCTCGCATCCTTTGGTCTCTAGTTGCCTCAGGAAAGTATTTCTCATAGAAGACTACCTCAAACTGATCCCAAGTCATAGTCCTGACATCACGAGTCCTCTTAATCGAGTCCCACCAAAAATCTGCATCTCCCTCGAGCATATATGATGCCAATGGCACCCTCTGCTGGTCCGTCGTCCCCAAGATGTCTAATACCTTACGAATTTGTTTAACCCACTTCTCGGCCTCTACAGGGTTGGGTTCTCCTCTAAACACTGGTGGGTTCAGTCTCCTAAAATCTTTGACCGCTGACATCATACAGTGCTCTTCTGTTCTAGCCTAGCACGCTCTGGAGTCTGATGTCCCATTGCAGCTTGTTGCAGCATTGCCTCCTGCTGCTGGTGCATAACCTCTGACATGCCCCGTAGAACCTGGAGCATCTCAGCCATGTCATCCTGTCCATGCGAGGTAGAAGATCCAGTAGGAACACCTTTAGGCATGTTCTACACACAGGATACACATCATTAGTATTCTCTCACAGACGAGATTTATCTATGGGTTATGTATGCTAGTGTCATTATGTAATGTCTATGTATAATTAACAAATTATTTGGTGTCACAAATATAGCACATCATTCGGGGTAATTACAAATTATTTGTAAATTCATTCTTAGACACTACTCTTAGGTCATTCACTCCTTATTCATGCCTTATAGATGGTCTTTGGTACATAAAAAAAAAATACTTTCAAATTGTTTTTTTTTTTTTTTCATGGATCAATTATGACTAGATCCCTAGGATTTACTAACCATGCTCTGATACCAATTTGTCACGCCCCGATTTCTAAATACTCACAATTCAGCCTATTATCTATGGTCTGGCCTGAGATCTAGAATTCGGGGGTGAGAGTTAATTAGTAATTAAATTTGGAATTGATGTTTTTGGCATATTAAAATTAGTTTTTATTTATGTATATATATATATATTTTTTTTTCATACTTATAAGGAAATTAGACTCGATTGCCAATTTGAAAATATTTTCCTATATTGTACTTCAAATAAATTTTTGGTGAGAGAAATGGGATTAAATCCAAGTATTTAGTTGCTAGAATTTTATAGACTAACAAGACCAATGATACTAATAAATACTTTAAAAATTGGATTGTTACTCAAACTAAGTAGAACCATTTTTTTTTATTTTTTTATTTATTCTTATAACTGATTGAACTTAGACCTTTGAAAATTACTATCTCAACTTTACAATATCTCTACTATGGTTCTTCGATTCAAAGAATTATGAGTACTCTACTACTGGAATTATAGACATCAATGAAATTCCAAATAGAAAAATGCAAAAATAAATATAAATTTTATCCTTTTTAGTCCCCATTTTTTTTTTTGATAACTCCTTAATCAATAGGGAACTCCTTGAGATTTAATTTTTTGATTTAAATATAAAAAATGTTTTCCCGAATTGATCCAAAGCACAATAAATTTACAGCAAAGAAAACATATACTAATAATGAGATGAAATGAACTTCATTAAAATCCAACAATTCAAGTACTGCAACTATTCGTTAAATCATCATCTTATTACCCAATACATGTCAAACACAACAAAAATAAAAATAACAGTAATGAAAAGTCCTCTCTTTCTCCAGTCCAATCTTCATGAATCCTCAATTAAGCATCTGAAATTAATAATAAAGGGTGAGCAATGAAGCCCAGTAGGGAATACACTCCAATTCTTAAAAATTAACACGTAACAAGGAGCAAAATCATACATGCAATTAACAAAAATTTATATGTAAAGCATTAGGATAATAATATGAAAATTCAAAGCTTCCCGGCCGATTTCTAAAAACTCCTAGCCATCCCAAGCAAGGGATCTTCTCCGGAGGTTTTAGGGCCTTTCACCCAAGGACCCATGGTCCTAGCTTGCTCCTTTAGGGGCTCTCACCCAAGGACCCAATGCCCTTCGTTAATGCACCACATTACCATTCGATCTACTAAACACATAAATCAATGACTTTATATTCAAGCATTCAATCTATCATATGCATTTCTTACAATTTTTTTATTATTTTTTTATTTTTTATATATTTCATAACATGCATAAACACACCAAATAAAATAAAATAGATCTAGATCATGCTTTCAATGTCGTGCGTTAATTTAAAGAGAATAAAGGTGAACCTACCTTTGTTTTACTTCGGTGAATTTCTTCAATATTGATCTCTTCCTTCTTCAAGCTTGTTCTTCCGGTTGATCTTCCTCTAGATTACGTAACTAGGTGTTAATGTTATTTGCAAGAAAATTGACGAGAAGGATAAAATGACTAAATGAAATGAGAAGGGATTGAAAGAGGTAATAGTAGGTGTTCATAGTGCCCACATTTTTGGGTTTCAAAGGTGTGGCAAGGCACTTTCTCATTGGTCTCTTTGACCACTTTCCCTCTTTCTCTCTCTAATAACTACTCAAAGCCCATTTTTCTCTATCCTTGACATGTGTTGCAATCATAACCTTTCACCCATCATTTGAATCTCCTTATTCAACTACAAGGAACCATGTGTCCCTTGACCAAGTCTCCCACAATTTGAATTCAAATTAAATAAGAGAAAAAATAGTTGAGATGTGCTCACAACCTAGGTGGCACCCTATCCAAAATCTATAAGATAAGGATGTCCTCAACAAATTTGGGTTTTGTTGGGCCCACTAAAATTTAATGATTAGGCCCTCACACAATAATTAATAATAAACAAAAAATTAAATAATAATAAATTAAATATAAGAAACATTAATTACCACAATTGCCACTAATACCACTAAAACATTGTGTTGTCTTGAATTTAGTCTATGAGCTTACTTGGATCCATAATTAGGGTTAGGATATTACATATGTACCATTGTCCTTTTCCAAACACATTCTTTTATTTCCAAGCACATTACCATGTTTTGATAAAATGAACCAAATCCAGTTAAGTCTCTAAGGTCGTTATGTGTCCACCTCTTAATTGTGGTTAAGATTCACCTGCCCCTACTTAATTATTATTTTTAAATATTTTAATACCAAAATATTTTTAATGAAAATGGTAAAAGTACCAAGGGTATAATACTTAACCTAAGGCTCACTCTTGAAATACCACATGTGAAGAGAGACGGTTGTTAACCTTTTCAATTGGTTTCACTTCCAAAGAAACAAACATACCTCTCCAAAATAAGATAATTACAACTTTACCTTAAAAAAAACATAACTCCTCTTGAAACGATATAATTACAATTCTACCTTAAAAAAATTACATTTTTTGATGCCCCTTAAATGTGATTAAGATTCACCCACCCTTAGTGTTCACCCATCCATCCTTGACTTTTAGAAAAATAAAATTATTTTTTTAACCATACAAATTAATATTTTTAATAATTTTTTCAATTTTGTGACTTTGTACTTCTATTTGATAGACGAGTGAACCCTAAAGGTAGGTGATTCTTAACAACAGTTAAAAAGTGTCAAAATGTGACTTTTAATGTCATCATTGATCACCATCAGATCAAGAACCCGACAGTGGTGGGCTCGCTAGCTTGTTCATTTTTCAGGCTGTAACAAGGGCTACCCCTCTAGGATGTTGGGTTAGATTAAGGGAGATCAATCCAACCCAAACCGATGCACTTGGTTTTGAGGAACCTGTCCCTTGGTGGGGACTCCGTTGTACATAATTGGTGAGTTGACAGTTTACGATGTGGTCCACCAATATCTTTGGTAGACCAGACCCTATGCCTATTACACATCTTTTTCCATAGATTGGGGGGTTGCATGAGTGACCATATTGGTCAGAGCATCATAGCCATCTGATCAGCATTGCTTTGACTAGCTTTGTGGTCTTAATTGGATGATAGTTGAGGTGAAATCACGAATCAATGCTTAGCGCTAATGCAGATTTCGAAACTCACGTTGTCTGCACCTCTCACAATTCGTATCTTTCGTGAAAGCTTAACCGGTTACATAAGTAGGCCATTTTCAGTAAACAAGTGGCTTAAATAAAAAAAAAAGTCATTTGATTTCCTAGCGTACCCATGGGTACGCTAATCACTGCTCTAATTTAAATTTAGACAAATGCCAGTGAGATGTTTAGGGTCGAGACCACTGAGACCGTGCATGTAATGCACGGGACTCAAATTTTTATTGAATCCAATTTATTTATCTTTTTGAGTCTCGTGCCGCACATACACGGTCTCGGGTGGTCTGGCCCATAATGGTCTCTCTAACATTTCTCTTGAATTTAACATGCAAAATATTTGGTTCAAGAGAGAACGGCACATCCCACAGACCTATGCCTTCTTATTTTTTATTACAAATATAAAAAAAGATAATTTTTTATTTATTTTTTGTTCACACCCAATGCATTGCACGGTGTATCTGCTAGAAGTTATGATACCTGCCACATCTGAAGAGGGTGGATTCTTAACCTTTTCCATTGGTTTCACTTTTAAAGAATGAAACATGCCCCTCTTTAGTGAAATAAATTACAAGTCTACCAATTGCGTTGCTACACACTTTCCAAAAGACAAATATATCTTCCGTACAATTCTTAATTACTAATCTACCATTTTCATTCTAGTCATTAGTCATCTTGAAATGTATATTTACATATGTACCCATTGACATTTTCCAAACATATTTCTTTGTATTTCTAAACACATTACCGTCTTTTGAGAAAATGAACCATATCCAGTTATGTCTCTAAGGTCGTTGCGTGTCCACCTCTTAATTTTGGTTAAAATTCATTTGCCCCTATTTAAGTATTATTTTTAAATATTTTAATATCAAAATATTTTTAAGGAAAATGGTAAAAGGACCAAGGGTATAATACCTAACCTAAGGCTCGCTCTTGAAATGTCACATGTGAAGAGAGACGGTTGTTAACCTTTTCAACTGGTTTCACTTTCAAAGAAACAAACATACCTCTCAAAAATGAGATAATTACAACTTTACCTCAAAAAACATAACCTCTCTTGAAATGATATAATTACAACTCTACCTTAAAAAAATTACATCTTTTGATGCCCCTTAAATGTGGTTAAGATTCACCCGCTTAGTGTTCACTAATCCATCCTTGATTTTTAGAAAAATAAAATTATTTTCTTAAACATACATATTAATATTTTTAATAATTTTTTCAATTTTGTGACTTTGTTCTTTTATTTGATGGATGAGTGAACCCTAGAGATAGGTGATTCTTAACAACAGTTAAAAAGTGTCAAAATGTGACTTTTAATGTCTTCATTGATCACCATTAGATCAAGAACCCGACAGTCATGAGCTCGCTAGCTTGTTCATTTTTCGGACGGTAACAAGGGTTACCCCTCTAAGATGTTGGGTCAGATTAAGGGAGATCAATCCAACCCAAACCGATGCACTTGGTTTTGAGGAACCTGTCACTTGGTGGGCACTCCGTTGTACATACTTGGTGAGTTGGCAGTTTACGATGTGGTCCACCATTAACCTTGGTAGGCCAGACCCTATGCCTATATTACACATCTTTTTCCATGGATTGGGGGGCTGCATGAGTGATCATATTGGGCAAAGCATCATAGCCATCCGATCAACATTGTTTTGACTAGCTGTGTGGTCTTACGTGGGTGATAGATGAGGTGAAAGCACGAATCAATGCTTAGCGCTAATGCAGACTACGAAACTCATGCTATTTGCGCCTCTCACAATTCGTATCTTTCGTGAAAGCTTAACGGGTTACATAAGTAGTCCATTTTCAGTAAACAAGTGGCTTAAATAAAATAGGTCCTTCGATTTCCTAGCTACCCATGATTATGCTAATCACTGTTCTAATTTAAATTTAAAGAAATGCTAGTGAGATGTTTAGGGCCGAGACTACTGAGACCGTGCATGTAATACACGGGACTCAAATTTTAATTGAATCCATTTTTTTTTTATCTTTTTGAGTTCCCGTGCACCACATGCACGGTCTGGGGGGTCTCGCCCATAATGGTCTCACTAACATTTCTCTTGAAGCCTTCTTACAGGGGGTAATTTAGAAATTATAAATATAAAAGAAGGGCAATTTGTTAGTTTAACTACAAACAGAAGCTCTAGTTAACCAACGGGGTTGGTGTGATGGCCAAGACCACGCCTGAGGTTTTGAGTTCGATTCCCTTTCTTATGGTGACTACCCTTAGAGATTTATCCCTACTTTCCCGGTTCGTGTGGATGGAGAGGTTTGCACGTTTTGGGATTAATCAGGTACTCTAAGAGACCCGGACACCCTTGTTACCAAAAAACAAAAAAAATCATAATCTCTACTTGGGTTAGTGTTAACTCTTGGTGTTAATATTATTTCATTGAGGGTGTAAGAAAAGACCAACAAAAGTTGATAATTCATGTCATTGTCTATATGCATGTGAGTCCCGGAGGGAAATTTTCTGATACCAGCCGTAGAGGATCCGAGTGATGCTCCAAAATGTGTTTCTTGTTTTCCCCTTAGGTGACAAAATGCGTGGACCACCAGCTGACTAATCCTATGTACAAAAGGTGATTGCATTACTCCAAAATTCACACCTATAAAGATCGGTTACTTATTCGTAGCCATTTCTTCTAAATCTTCAAATGACGTTGCTTCATATTCTGTGGGTTTCACCGGCGATCTTTTGAGTAATAGTTGGGCTAGAGTCTAGACTCTAGAGCACTGAGATTAGATTCTTGAAACGGATAGTCTATCCTATCGACCGAAAAAAACAAAAGGGAATAGTCTAAGTAGGTGGGCTTGATTGAATGGATAGCCTCTTGTCTATAGTTAAGCTCCCGTTATATTTTTGCTTTGACTCTTATCTATAGTTAAGCTCTATCTTTTTTTTGTCACTATCTTATCCCAACTAACAAGCTAACCGATTCGATATTACTAAAGTAGGAACATGATAACTCAAAAAAAAAAAGAAAGGATATTTAAACTTTTGAAAAAAAATTAAAATTAATAGAGCATTGTCATATGGAGCACAACCTTTGAACTTTTGAGAAAAAAAAATCTTTTAAGCTATGTTGTTTAATTATTTAATTGAGCATAGTCATAAGATAAGGCAGCGTTCCTGAATTAAAAAAAAATTATATTATATTATTAAATAATTTAATAAAGCATAGCCCTAGGCAAGAGGGCAACGGCTCCCTTAACTTTTGATTTTTTTTTAATTATATTTTATACTATGTTATTTAATTATTTAATATGAGACAGCCATAAGATAAGAAGATAGCTGGTCCCATAAAGAAGGAGAAACAAAGGAGATAGCTGGTCCCAAAAACGAAGGAAAAACAATATTCATACGATATGTAAGAAAATAGACGAGATGGCCCACAACATAGATATTTTAGTAAGAGTGTAACTGAACCGAGCCGAGTAAAAGTGTGTTTACGCTCGATTTGTTAAGTAAGAAAGGTGTTTAAGCTCGTGCTCGACTTTAGCTTTACTATTCATGTTCCAGCTCAGCTCGTAAACAAAATTATTAGTTCGAGCTCGGCTCAACTCCCCGAAGTCTAATTATTGAAGCTTGCGATTCAGCATCAATCCCCCACTATTCATCAATCGTGTTGTGAACTTGATTGTGGGTTAAACAATGTTTAAATTCATTCTGTATTACAAAGGCAGTTGGGTCCGACAGACATGAATTTGTTTTTTTCTCAAGACTTTGATAAAGTTTTAACCTTCTATTAGGTTCAACTAATATGAAGAGAACTCAAACAATGGGTAGTTGAAGTTATGGCTATCTTCTTCATAGATTTTTCCCGGAAACTGGGAGTGTTTTAACCATTTCTATGATTGGATATCATAGACTTCTGGCTGAACGACTTCAGTTCACACTAAGGAAACTGATTGAAAACTCTAGATACTACCTACTATCAAGAGCATGGCCTCCCAATTGAAAATCTAATGGCACAAAGGCACAAAAGAATTAAATGGTTTGCTCCACTTGATGCTTGAAGCCTCTGAATAGCCTAATTCATCCTACTTGGTTTTTCCACTCTGAGAGAACTACTAGCTCAGTTGAAACTCATCTTGTTAATTCTCAAATTGATATTAATTCTTTCGATAACATTGAGCTTGCTGAAATTTGTGCCTTATTTAATGCACATGTCATATGGATAAAAGGTTGATAACCAAGATTTGAGGAGCTACATAAGGAAAAGCCAAAGTCTCTACCTTCCAGTGTTGAAGTATCAAATCTAGAGCTTAAGCTATTGCCTAATGGTTTGAAACATGCCTTTCTAGGCCTAGGTGATACTTTTTCTGTTCTAATTTCTTTTGAATTATCTCAGATCCAGGAAGGTAAATTGCTTAAAATTTAAAATGACCATAAATTTGCTACTGGGTGGACTATAGTAGATATTAAGGGAATAAGCCATTTAGTTTGTACCCACAAAATAAATCTTGAAGAAGAGGCTAAGGCTTCTAGAGACCCTCAGCACAGATTAAACCCTATTATGAAAGAAATTGTAAAATCTGAAGTTTTAAAACTATTGGATGCGGGTATCATTTACCCAATTGCCGATAGTCAATGAGTTAGTCCTACGTAGGTGGTCCCTAAGAAGTCAGGAGTCATTGTTGTGCAGAATGAGCTTGGAGAGGTAGTCCCCACTAAATTAGTGACCAGGTGGCGCATGTGCATTGATTATAGAAAATTAAATATTGCCTCCCAATAAGATCACTTTCCTTTACCCTTCATTGATCAAATATTGGAATGGTGGATAAGCATTCATTTAATTGCTTTTTAGATAACTATGCTGGTTATTATCAAATAAAAATTGCATTGGAAGACTAGGATAAGACCACTTTTACTTGTCATTTTGACACTTATGCCTTTCGAAAGATGTTTTTTGGGATTGCAATGCCCCATCCACTTTTCAAAGATGCATGATGAACATATTTAGTGACATGGTAGAAGGTTGTATGGAAGTCTTCATGGATGACCTTACAATCTTTGGAGAATCTTTTGATGCTTGTTTACTTAGTTTGGAAAGGGTATTGATTAGGTGTAAAGAAAAGAATCTTGTGCTTAACTGGGATAAGTACCATTTTATGGTATCTTCTGGAATTGTTCTAGTCCATATTGTCTCTTCTAAGAGGATAAAAGTATACAAATCAAAATTGAATTAATATAAAATTTGTCTATCCCCAAGACCGTAAAAGACGTGAGATCTTTTCTTGGTCATGCTGGTTTTTATAGGAGATTTATACAAGACTTCGGTCTTATTTCTATACCTTTATGTAGTCTCCTTCTCAAGGATGCCCCCTTGGACTGGACTAAAGCATGCCAATAAGCTTTTATAAAGCTAATTGGTAAACTTACGTCCACTCTCATAATGCAACCACCTGATTGGAACATTCTTTTTGAAATTATGTGTGATGCTAGTGATTATGATGTGAGAACAATTTTAGGACAACGGAGAGACAAGAAACCATGTGTGATCTACTATGCTAGTAGCTTAACAGTGTTCAAATGAATTATACAACAATTGAAAAAGAGTTGCTAGCTGTAGTATTTGTTTTAAATAAACTTCATGACTATTTGACTGGTTCACCCATTTGTATCTTCACGGACTATACGGTGCTTAAGTACCTTTGTACAAAGAAGGATGCTAAATCACGACTCATTAGGTGGATTTTACTATCGCATGATTTTTTTTTTATCACAATTAAGGATAAAAAGGACATGGAGAATGTGGTGGCTAATCACCTATCAAAACTTGTTTGTGAAAATAATCTGAAAACAATGCCTATTCATGATGAATTTTTAGATGAATATTTATTTTCTATCTTAGACCTTTCATGGTATGCTACCATTGTTAATTATCTTACTGCATGAGAGATACCGCTGAATTGGAATACCCAAGATAAGCAAAAATTCGTGGTTGAGGTACACAATTTTTATTGGGATGATCCGTAATTGTTTAAATATTGCCCTGACCAAATTATGAGAAGGTGTGTACCTAATGACGAATTTATGAGTATTTTAAACTTTTGTCATTTTGAGGCTTGTGGTGGGTACTTTTCTTTAATGAAGACTGCTGCAAAAATTTTGCAGTGTGAATTTAATTGCCCCCCTCTTTAAAGACACTGATAAATTTTATCATTCTTATGATAGATGCCAAAAGTTGGGGGTAATTTCTCACAGGAATATGATGCCCCTAAACCCCATTATAGTAGTTGAAATTTTTGATTGTTGGGGTATTGACTTTATTGGCCATTTTTCCCTATCTTTTGGTTATCTCTATATTTTAGTTGTTGTGGACTGTATGTTCAATTGGATTGAGGCCGTGGCTTACAAAACTAATGATAAGAGGACTGTTATTAAATTCTTAAAAAAACATATTTTTTCTAGATACGGAATACAACGTACAATCATTAGCGATCAAGGCACCCACTTTTATAATAGACCTTTTGAGGCCTTAATGAAAAAGTATGAAATTGTTCATAAAGTTTCTACCTCTTACCACCCCCAAAACAAGTGGTCTGGTGGAACTTGCCAATAGGGAGATAAAACAAATTCTTGAAAAGACAATTAATCCTGACCGCAAGGATTGGTCTTTAAGACTAACCAATGTGCTTTAGGCATACCGTATAACTTATAAATCTCCCCTTAGTATGTCCTCTTATAGGCTTGTTTTTGGCAAGCCTTGTCACTTTCCTCTGGAGCTTGAGCATAAAGAATTTTGAGTCATTAAAGCCGTTAATTTTGAATTAGGAAAGGCTGGGAAGTTACAAAAATTCCACTTAACTGAATTAAATGAGCTCCGAAATGACTCTTATGAGAGCTCTCGAATCTACAAACACAAGATGAATGTTTTTCATGATAAAAGAATTTTGAGAAAATATTTTGAATCAAATCAGAAGGTGTACTTTTTAAAGTAAATGGTCAAATACTCAAGCCCACTCTAGAGAGGCTTCTCTCCGAAGAGGATACTATCCTTCTTGGTGATCCCGTCTACCGGGATTGACTTTCCTTCGTGAGTCTCCGCATCATTGTATATTATTTTTGTTTTGTTTTGAGATAACCTTTCAGGTTCCCGATACTCAAAGTTCACTCAAAGTCTTAGGAGCTATCTACCCCTTCTTTGTGTTCCTTTTAACTTGTCTTATATTCATTTATGGAACATTGAGGACAATGTCAGATATAGGTTGGGGGGGAGATAGTCAAATATCTTTACCATATCTTTTTGTGTGAATTGTGGCTTTATAGTTGAGCATGAAAATATAGTGTTTTAATTGACTCATTTATACTATTCTTGTCATCTGTTATGAGCAAAAATCAAAAATTTTCTTGTGCACGTGAGACATAGTGGATATTATTTGTTAAATGCATACTTTAAAAAGACATCTCAAATTTCAGCTAAGACTTATAACACATGTGAGTTGTTGAGCCTTTTTCATTTTTGGGAGCGAATTATTATTACTATTCGGTGTTTTTATTCATACGACATTATACCCTTATTGATCTTGATTTGGTTATCCATTGGGAATGTCATTATACGGTTAGTGATTTGTTTGGTTGAATTGCCTGAGAAAAGATGAATGCCAGTTTAGAAAGTTTGAGCCTTTTAAGCTAACCCTTATCATTAACAATAAGAGCTACTTTGAGCCTAAAAGAAGCCTTTCTTGATAAAATTACAATTTTTTTACCCACTCCACATTGGAATTGAGCCTATTTTATATATTCCATTACCTTTTAAACTAGAGTTTATGCTAGGGATAGTAGTTTTGTGGTATTGGAAATTCAAGTGTATTGGAAATTCGAGTGGAATTGAAAATTCAAAAGAGACTACAAGTTCAGGTTATGGGAAATCTAGTTAGGATAATACTCTAAAAAAATGTTTTGAAAAAGCAGAAGTACAAGTTTTGTTCTACATTGGGAAAAATTAGAAAAAGAGAAAAATAAATAAGGAAGTTCTGAATTGAAAAAGAAGAAAAACCTAGAGAACAAAGAATTTATGAATGTTTGGAATACTTGTTTCATAATGAAGATGTATCGATATTCCTAGCATATACTAATTTTTGTTGATTATCTTTATCCCTTCTTTCTTTTAAACTCTACCTCTTAGCCCCATTACAACCCTTATTATTAACCTTTTGATCTTAGGTGGGTTTGTGGTGTGAAAGGAGGAGTTCTCAATTGATGACATTCTTTCCTTGATAACTTATTATTACTTGTTTCATCTCTTGCATTATATTCTTCTAATTTTTGAATAGGTTGTCTGGCTGCAAGGAGTGTCATCGTTTGGGCAATGGACCCTAAAACCTATGTCAAGTTGGGCTAGTCATAACCCTCTAGATGTCCTTCTGCAATACCCCTTCCAATATTCGCCCTAGTATTGTATCTACATGATAATCCTGAGAACAAACGGTAACTATAAGTTTAATCTTGGAAACAAATTTAATATCACTAAAATTCATATAAGCAAACAATGACTAGTCCTAGCATATGGTATTGCTAAACTCACGCCCTATATAACCTAATGCCTTTGCTCTGATACCACCTCTGTCGCTCCTCAAAACCACACCTAGGAGAATGTGAGATCTTGACACGTGACTTAACAAACCATCCTATTAGAAGCATTTAAGACATACTAAAAATACATGATCCATAACTGCAACTGAAATATAATAAAATCATAATCATCCATCATGATCCTAAACCATCAAACTAAACAAAATATAAATCCAGAATAACTCCAATTACAATCCTTATTAAATCAACTACTACTAATAAAACAAACTCAATAATAAGGCCATCTATCGAGATCTCGTTCATCTTCGGGATGATCCCCTTCAGGTTCTTCTATGTATTCCTCTTCTTCCCACGGTCCCGGTGCACAGATATCAAAACTAGAACCTATCGATAACAAAGTTATCGGCTGAGTAACAATTACTCCGCGTATATAACAAACAATAGTAAACAATATCTTAAACATACTTACATGTATTTAACAGTTCAACTTCAGTTCACATACATAAATCATAGTGCGGAATAGCGAATAGGTACATTATGTCATTTACTTTCTTTACTTACTTTCTTACTTTTCTTACATTTCATACTTTCTTACTTTAACATTTTATGAAAACATATAGACATGCATCGAGTAATAAATTAAAATACCGCTTTACCTTATATGGAAAGAGTTTACTATATTTACTTTACCGAGATACTATCCTTCGTACATTATTCGGCACATATGGCTTAGTACATTATCCGGTACGATGGCTTACTTACTTTGGCATACTTATCGCCTTTTTAATGTTATTCGGTGATGCAAAACATAAACATGCATTATCGCTTTCGTGTGTCTTTCTTTCTTACTTACTTTGCTTTTAGTCTTACTTGTAATCTTATTAGTGCTTTTAATTTTAACTTCATATATGTGCATAATTTTCATTGGTGAGTGCACGGTGATACACCTTTGGTTAAATTATACTTAAGACTAGTAGTCAAGGGTCATAGGAAATCGCATCATAACGTCCTATTCTACTATATTGAACAGACCTAGGCAAGTAAGACTCACATCAAAGGTTCATTTACCCAAAAATATATCACATATAACAACAGAAAATAAACATACAACAACATTCATATTCCAATAATTTAATTGGCTTAAATTACAGTTTATTTTCAATATGTATAATTCACAATCTAATTTAAATATTATCCACACATATTTAATCAAGATAAATATCATGAATATACTAGATAATTTATCAATTATAATTCCATAAAGCATATTAAAAAAAACACACTAACATGTAACCCTAACCTCACAAAGAATCCACATTCATCATTCAATTTTTTCATAAATTTCATTCAACTCCATACATTCATCCATTTCTTCTCATATATCCTCATAATCAATCATAATTTTTCAATCCCCTTGTTAAAGCATAAACAAAGTATAAACATTATTATTCACATCTTAATCACGCTATTCACATCTTACTTTAACGATTCATTAAATGATAAATCAAGGACAATATAAATTCATAGATCTTACTTATCTTTACGTTCTTACTTAGATCTATCTCTTTTAATTCTTCTTTTGGATTAATATTCAAGATATTGAGAATTAGGTTCATTATTTACCTCTCTTGATCACTTCCCTACAATCGAAATGCTTTAGAATAGTTGGATCTTGATCTACAACAATGCTTCTTGATCTTAAAAGATCAAATCTTGATCTTCAATGAATTCTTCTTAATTTCTAGCCATTTTTCCTTCTTCTCTAAGCAAATCTCTAGGTCTTCTCCATTTGAAAACTCTTAAAATATTCAAGGAAAGCTCTCTCAACTCTCTCAATAAAAACCTAATAAGTTTTGGGTAGTAATAGATTAAATAAGGAAGCCAAAAATCAAGTTTGGGGTTTCTCGGATTACTATTCATGCATTATTCCTAATTTCTGCATATTTATGATTTTGCCACTGAACTTTGAAAAATTCTAGAGAGGTCAATTCTTATTGGAATAAGTTTAAATTTGAACCGTAGTTAATTTAGGACATCTAGAATCTACACTAAGATTTTCATAAATTTTAGATAAAGTTAAATGACTAAAATGCCCCTATGTTGGTAGAGAGATGATTTTGTCTATTTTTCACTTGATTAATTTACAAAACACGCTATATACTACTTTAATTGTTCTAATTTTAAACTTATGTAATAAATTAATCATGATAACCGAGAAGATTAAAATAAGTGACACAAATACTAAGAAATTAAATTTCGGGTTTCAACAGACATTCTGGAGGTTTTCTAGATTTTTGAAGCTTTGGCCATAGCCAGAGTGCCTGAAGGGAGGGGGAAGGTCAGGCATGATGAAAGAGGATCCTAGAAGCTCGGTCCAGGCCCTGGAATGGACCAAGGGCCCAACTAAAGAGGTGGGGGACCACTGTTTCGAGCAATGTCTAGAATGGCGGTAATGACAATACCGCCATTCTAGATTCTCCTAGATTTTCAATAAGTTAACCATGGTTAGTGGCATAGAATGATTAAGGTTTGTCAGCGAAGGTCCTGAGGATCATCCCAGGATTTTGGAATGGGCCAGGAGCCCACAATGATGGTCACAAATCTACTGGAAGGGAAAGAACCCAGAATGGTGGTAAACACAGTACCACCATTCTGGTTTTCTTTTAGAAAACCTGCTTTTCTCCTCTGGCCTTGAGCCGTAACCTAAAAATGGGCTTCTCCATGGACTGGCGATACCCTGGAGAGTTAGTGGAGATTCAAACACATGGTTTATATGCATAGAGGGAATGCTAAACAAAGGAAGAAGAAAGTTTTTTCCCTGTTAAGGGGTCCCCTTTTGCCTATGAGAAAGACAAAAGGGGACGCTCTAGCTCGTGTGAGTTGTATGCAAATCCCTAGATGAAGACCAGGATAGTGTAAGCAAATAAAGGGACAGAGGAAGGGAGGGTTCCTACTCTTTAGTCTCAAGCTCCAATAGGTGAGGGTGGTAATAGTGGCTAGGACCGAGTGACCTGAACTAAGGAGGAGAGGCAAGCATCTCTTCTGGTTCTACTCGAGCTCCTGAGGCCAAGAGGTCGAAAATTGCTGGGTTCTTAGAATTTCTACAGGGTGCCTAGGTTAGAAAATTTTGGGATGGATTGGAAGCTAACCAATGCTTGGTATTTATAGAATTCCATGAGGTTAGGGCAAGGTTGTAAATCAGAGAGGGTTAGGTAAGGGTCTCAAAGGTGATTGGGAGTCAACCTAGAGGGTTTTGGGGTGGTGCAGGTATGTTCTGCGCAAATTCCTGGAATGGCAGTAAAGCCAATACTGCCTTTCCCGAACTAAGGTAAAAAAGTAAATGGTGGTGATAACTTTACCACCATTTATGGGTTTTTTTTAGAAAAAGGATCTGAATAGCCAGGGGACAACTGGGGCACTGTAGCATTTGCGAAAATATAGTAATGTCGGTAATAGTATTATCGACATTATTTGAAATTTCAAATTTTCAAATTTTAGAAGGCCCTCAGGGTAGGCTAGAGTCTGTGGGCCCATGCTTGGGCCTAAGGAGTAGCTGATCGTAGGTTTTAGGTCCTAGGCCTTACTTTTGATTCCAACTGAGCCTAAGGTCCATGGCTTAGTTTAGGACTTAGTTTTAGGGTTTGTTTTAGGGTTTGGGTTAGGTTAGAGTTATGATTGGAGCTTGAGATAGATGGTAGGGGGTGTAAAAATTGAGTGCTTACAGTCTGGATTAGGTTGAACTGGTTCAAGGTGGGTTTGGGTTAGACCCGAATTGGGTCGGTTGACCCTCGAGAGTTATCTTCCCAGCCCGAAATCTGAGTTTTTATTTATTTATTTCAAAACCCAAGAACCGAATAGCTTTTTCCTTCCAAAGGGGGCTCTATTGTCACCATTACGGCCAAGGCTGGTGCCGAAAGGTCGGCCATCCTCTGATGAGCAAAACCATGTCGACATCAACTCTTAACGGCGACGGACGACGACAGTATCACCGTCCAACTGAAATGGCTAAAATGCCCTCTTTTTTATTTCATTCGCTGGAATGATCTAATCCCAATGGACGACTGAATATTGATTATTCATAATCAAAACAAATCTGGCAAAATATTATGATTGCTAGAATAATCTAAGTGCGTTGTACGAGCCAGAGCTTTATATCAATTATTGGGGAAAGTAATAATATCTACCATTGGATCTAGATCATGCAATTAAATTATTAGCAACAAAACAATGAATTAATAAAGATGGAATAGAAAATGACATACCGATTCGTTGGAATATCCTTATTCCCTTCCGGATTTGAAGATATTGCAAATCCTTTCGGGTTGTCTTGGAGGGTCTTCTCTTCTCTCCTCAAGTCTGTTTTTTAATAGTGTCACAATTGACTTAAGAGAGAAGAGGGACATTCCTCTCTTATAAATACCCTGGAACCCTACTCATCATAAGATACAAGGGTTGAGAGGAGTCACACCACGATCTAACAGTTTCCAACCCCAACGGTATCTATTAGACTTAAGAACACATATTTTTCCCTTAATTTGATCACAATTCTTTAGTGGGATCCAACTGTCTTGCCTATGTTCAACACCTGACATGTGACGATAAAAAGAGGAGAAGTCATTTCATTTTCTCCCATGATTTTTGACTTCTCTCCATTTGATATCTTCTCCTCTTTTTATCACCACATGTAGAAAGCCCACCGAGAGTACGACGGTTTTGGTCTTGCTAGAGCAAGACCAAATCTAATCCCTAAATTTCTCTAGTGAGTAGTGACAGGAGAGCCGATCCGAGTTTTATTAAAAGAGGAAAGATTACGTAGTACCACATGGGTGGGTATGGGTTTTATTTATTTAAATAAAATAAACCTTGTACTCACTCATATATATATATATATATTCTTGAAGTTGCTCGTAATGATACATGCATCATCAGAAAAATTCCGCAACAACCTCTTTAGATTCTAAATGGAAATGCTGTTAGGAACTCCCATTCCTGTGACCCCAGGTTCAGAGGTTGGCTTCAATAGCTCATACGGCACAATACCAACTCCAAATCTATTCTTCAGATTTTTATCTGCATTCCTCGAATTAATAATCCCTTCAAACTCCTTCAATTTCCCTGAAAATCTATCAAATGCCGCCTTTATGATAGGATTTGCCGCCCATGATGGCTCCATTGCATCCCCAATATACTTCTCATCAGGGGAGTGGTTCGACAACACATCCAAGACTACCATCACTTTTATAGCTTGCTTCTCTGAAGGGAAGCATTTCAGGAGTGCTATTTCTGGATTGTTCAAGAAGTTCATGAACTCAGTTTCTGTTTGGTCCTCAGTAGGCATGTTGGTCCTTGCAATTGTGGGTCGGTTCGGGAAGTAACCCGCATAGACATACTGCCCGAAGTTGACGGCGGCGTGGTGGCCGGAGACAACCCAGATGATGGTAGTTAAAATCTGGATAAGATCATCTTGAGTATTGAGGACTGGCCACCATGGCTCATCCTTCTTGTCTTCGTGGCCTTTGGTTCGGACTTCGGTCCACCATGCTTGGAGCTCTTGATCCGATTCGATCAGGCTTGCTTTTGCTTCTGGATAATAGTGGTTCACATAGCCGCTCACCCATTCCTTAATGATTGCCCAGAGGTCTAGACCATCGTTGGCAAAAGGGTAGTCCTCAATTGTTAGCTTTAGACCGTGCTTGGCTGTCGGATCCTCAACCGCCAACCCCCTGGTAGTTAAGTTAGTGAAACCACCAAAGAGCAATCAGAATCTGTTCAAAATCAAAGCAATAAAAGAAAAATCAAATCACACCAATACACAACAGATTTACGTGGTTCCGCATTGTGCGTATGTCCACGGATGAGCCATGTGATTGATCACTATTCTCCAAAGAAAAGAATTACAATCTGTTGCAGCGTTTTCTCCTTGCTAACCTTACTATATATGTATACACACAACCTATTCGAGTCAGGTCTCATACAAAACGGTGCCACTAGACCCCAAGCAGGGGGGACCCATAGGTGGGTGTCAGTGGTACTTCCCTTGCATTGTTATCGTTATGAAGAAGGTGGCAAATCCTCTCCAGTTATAACCGGATGTGGCACATCCAGTTATAACCCCTAGAGGTCGCCACGTGTCTCCTTTGACACCTCTTAACCATGGGTAAGGTTCACCCACCTATTTTTGTTTTTTTTAAAAAATATTAATTCTATTTTTAAAATTAAAAATATGTTTTTAAAGTTTTTTTAATATTAAAAACAATTTTTTAATTTTAAAAAAAGAATTGATATTTTTAAAAAAAAAACCAAAAATAGGTGGGTGAACCTTACCCACGGTTAAGGGGTGTCATAGGAGACACGTGGCGACCTCTAGGGGTTATAACCGGATGTACCACATCCGGTTATAACTGGAGAGGATTTGCACCCGAAGAAGAATACTTAAAACACTTATCACATCAGAATCAATGTGTATAATAATAACTAGCTAGAGTGGCATTTATTCTTTTTGTATCGTATTGATTTGAAGTAGTAGCTTCATGTACTCACCTCCTAAGTAGGTCTGCCGGCAAAGCCTCCATGTCGAACCGCCATAGTTGATCATAGGCTGCGGAGCAAATCTCCATCGAATACTTGCCCGGTGAGAATGAGCTTTCAATTACCCCACCTGCATTGATGAGCCCCTGTCGAGCAAGAGAGTTGATCTTCATCGTGTACCGAAAATGAGGAAATAACAATCTATAGATTGGGTGCATTGCGCTTAGTTGCCGATTCGCTGCGATTATGTAAGGCTCCACGCTACAGTGTGTCCTTAACCTACAAAATCACAAAACAAATGATGGAGGGCTCACGCTAAGGGCTAATGATGGAACCCATATTTAGATATCCTCACCAACTAGGAAGGTGTTTCCCCTGTTGGTAGTGTATTTTAGATCTCTCCAATTGGTACTGCTCTGTTAGGGTTGCTAAACAAACCAAGATGCTCATGAAAAGTTCGAGTGGCTCGTGAAGAGGTCATTTCTGTTTGTCATCTAATGAACAAACCGAGCTTTGCATGTAATCAGCTTGTTAAATGCACACATGAGAGAGAGAGGGGAAGGGGAGAGAGACTGGGAAGAGGGATCCTAGTTTAGTATAGAAAGGGACATTTTAAGAACCAAAAAGCCCTATTTTTTCTTGAAAAGTAGTTACAATGTAGAGAGGGTGTGACTCTCAACTAAGGAGGGAGCATAAGAGAAGATAATGATAAAAATTTGAGGGAATCATGCAGATATAAAGAGATTATTGTCAGTTGTAGTTGATATTATTATAATACCCCTACTAACTAAGGCTAAGTTGAGTCTAATGTTCTTCTTACCAGTGAATAACAAGCTGGTGATAGCCCGAGTCATGAGCTTTGACATGAGCTTTAGCGAGCTTCCATAGCCAGTAAGTGGTTGCATCCTGGTGAGGCATGAACACTTGCTTCCACTGCGGTTTGTCGCCCATCGATGGCCGAGTGAGTTCAATGGCTAGAGGCCTCAATGTACAATCATGGGTGAGAAAGAATAACGTGCGCGACCCGTACAGGGTCGTCCCCTTTATCTCTCTTACTTTGTGCACGTAAGGTAAGAACAGATCATGATAATCTAAGATAAATAGCTTCTTACGTTCTATGGCCTGCAAACAGAAGAATTACAGAGGTTGGTGTAGCCTGTAGGGGAGAGATTGATGATCAAACTTTCTTGTGAGTGTTTAATAATTCACATCTCATATGGGTTTTGTGTTACCTCGTCAAGGGTCATTATGCCTTTGATCTCTTGCTCGATGAGTTCTCTTGTGATGACCGATTCCGCTGGGCCGAATATCTCAGGATCGAGTTTACTCTTCAACGGCCATTCCTGTAACCATTTTATACATTTTTAATGCGGGAATACATTCAACAGGGCCGAATTTGGGCGCGAAAACCCTTTTGTAAACGTGCTGGGCTGGAATCATTCAAAAATTCAGGTATATATATATATATATATATATATATATATATTATGGCTGTCAAATATTCTGTAATTGTTCATATCCGATAAGCCCATGCTTATTTGAATTGGCATCCAAATCAGATTTAGATATCCATTTAAGGTATTCGTTTATAAATGGTACATATAGTGGACTTTCCACTTTGCTACATATCCGAATTTCGAACCAATTAAATAGGTATGCATAGTTTTAAATACCAAATCCGTCCCTTATATTTAAGGCCTTTACCAAATATTTGGCTCTATGTGTAATTCTCCTTCCATACAAGATAGTTTTGTAATTTCATAACCTATTATAAATACCCTATTGAAAACCCCAAGTCCCTAAGCAATAAGCACTTGACTCATGCGTACTTGGACAACCCTAGCCTCGTTTGTCTTTGGCCGAAGTAATCTCTACCAAGACATTCACTGTTGGATTTGGATCTGGCTTTCGTGGAAGGTATAAATCTACAGACCCAATAGTACTAAAAGGTCTTCATCTCTTCATCATCCCCGAAGGTAAAAAAAAAAAAAAAGCCGACCCAATACTAAAAAGTCTTCATTTTATGGTTGTATTGGTTCTTATCTATACATTTTTTTCTTTTTCTGAAAATGGGTTTTGTTCTAATTTGGGATTTGGGATTTCTGTTGATTGTGAGTGTTTCTTCCCATTTTGTGTTTCTTTTTTGATTTCCCTTCCCGGAACTGTATGTCATCCAATCTCTGTGTTAGGGGTTTATGTGAAAAATTGGCTCAAATTGAAAAACAGTGGTGAGTGATCGACGATCGATCGGCAGCTGGAGCAATCGATCGGTCACTAAGTGGCTGATCAATCCGTTTTGTTGTTTTGGACACTCCTATTCCGAGTGGGAGACTTTCTATTTGTCTAGGATTATTATTTAGGCCTATAAATAGGTTCTTATAGGTCTAGGGTTTGATATGAGAATGTGAGCTTAGGGTTTCCAGGGAGAGGGGGCTGCTCTCAGGGAGAATCCTGGGAGTTCTCATGGAGAGTGAGAGAAAATAGAAAGGGTTTAAGCATACTAGGGCTTGGGAAAATGTTGAAGTGATGTTAGATAGAGATTCTTCTTAGGGTTCATTGAGAAGGTGACTTGAGTGAGTATACAAAGGGCTCTGGGCTTAGGTTGAGATGAATTTGAGAGGAGAACAATATTGTACTAAGTTTTTTGAGGTTTTTTTTTAATAAAGAAAAAGTAATCAGATCTTAACCCGTGGACGTATGCAGATTATTGCTAAACCACGTATATCTCTTGTGTATCCCCTTTTGTGCTTGATTATTTATTATTTTATGTCGGTATTATTCTATTATTTCCTTAGAAATTGGTATCAAAGCTACAGGTTAGTTTGGATAACTTTTTGTGGAAGAGTTTTGATTGAAAAAAAAGCTTCATTTTGATGAAATAGTGCTAGATGGAGGGAAATACCTTGGAGATGCTCTCACAGTCTCCAATCGTATGAAATTTTTTTATAAAATGATTATTCGATTAAGGGGTTTCATGGACGGATGTGGCTTGGATTGGGAGGGGTAGACGATGTCCTAAGTTGTGATTGAATTAATTTTACTTGGGCATTAATCCTGGAATGTTGCTACACGGCAGGAGGTGAAGTTATACAATTAAAGGATCCAGATGATAGGTGCGAGCCATAAGGGGTCTTTAGGAATCAAGGAAACAGATGGTATGCAGCAGATAGAAAGCTACCTGGGTCTATGTTCATAGTAGTGTAGGGAGGGGTATCTCGAATAGGTTTCTGAAAGGATTGGATGGTGAGGGCCTTTAAGGAAGAAAGGATGAGCAGTTCTTCGTTGAGGTTCTTCTGAATGGAGGACAATGTTCATGATCTAGGTATCTTGGCCATGTGTGATTGAAGCTGGTGGATGACTTTCCAGGCTGATGCGAAGGGTGTTGTTGGTGAGTGGGAGTCTCTTGCCGATGGTGCGAGGCGAGCTAGGCAAAAGGTATTGATGAGGCTCTTCGTAGAATGGTGCAAAGAATGGGAGGCAAACGGTTATTTGGGGGTATTGCAAACCGAGTTTCCGGGTAAGTATAAACGGATGAACAAAATTTTGGAGAGATTCTAGTTTGAGGTGGAGGTGCTCCCAGTGTTGGTAATGAGGTGTTCTATATTGCAGATTTGCTGATAATAACAAACTCGGTTCTCGTGGTTCGTGTAGTATCGGGAAATTCTCGACAAGGGGAGATTGCCAAAAAAAAAAAGGCATTGGGAGGAATCATAAATTTGAGCAAGTTTTGATTAGCAGAGCAAGAGCCTTGATGATTTTTTTATGGGGAAAAAAACAATAATGCAACTTTGAAGGTGAGTGGTGGATGTTTGGCATTAGCAGTTAGTAATTCAAATTCAGATTGCATAATGGAACCCATTCTATCGGAAGTATATAGGTTGAATTCGGAGTATTATCTGAATCCGGTTCTTGGTCTATTAATGAATCGGTTCTGGGATAAGTGGTGAAATTCGGAGAGTATACGAATTCCGAAGTTTAATTGGTATTGGGATCATGGTTGAATTCAGTAGATCCGAATTAGAGTATTCAAATGCGGAATTATTAAGTGGGCGAATTCAAATTCAGTATTTTTATTTACTAAAGCACGAATGTATGCGATTTGGATTTTAGTGGGATATTAATTGATCAGATAAGGTATAGAACTATAAACTTCCGGTGGAGTATATATATATATTATTATATATATATAATTCTCTTGTTTATGTTGCAAAAAATCTATGATGTATATGATTACACGATCTATGATAATACAACCTAGTATAAAGATGTCTATGAAACATGTGACATGTATGTTACTAATACATCTTCGTTTACTAAAATAATTGAGGCATATGGCGAATGTTCAACCGTTGTTTGAAGTTTCCGTGGTCCAGAACTACTTTTGCTTGATCGACCAAACTACCATTCTTGGTTCAAGGTTGATTGAGTTTTCGTAATTCCAAAATACCTTACACAGTGAGTTGATTTTAGCTAATTCTAAAAAACTACCTATACAAAATGGGGTGAAATTTAGTCATTTCGCCAAACTACCCTGTTACAACATATGGGTCAAAAATGTTGACTAAATTTACTTATTCCATAAACACATTACTTTTAGTTTATTTGGCACAAGTCTAGAAGATTTCCACCAAACAAATATAGGGTAACTAAAAAGGTGCATGCTTGAATTTGATGTTATAACTCCTAAAAACCGGTCGAGTTTATGATT